>JAHWFP010171533.1:0-24208 GCA_023313725.1 Lithobius niger
CTAGTTTGAGATCTGTGAGCTGTGCTGTGGATGCTTTGAGCTGGGGGAGGGAGGAAAGCGCGGACGTCGAGGATAGCTGCGGGGGTCTGATTGGTGGAGGGCCTCGAGAACAATGGAAAGTGGGAGGAGAAGTCGGTTGAACAAAGGGACTGGGTGCGGAGCCGTTTGAAGGAGTAGGGACATGTAAACGGAAAAGGTAGGCCTGTTTTGAGTTTTACTCAATTGAACATTGGGAAATGGGCCTTTACTTTGTATTATTGGCTACGGATTGAATATTTACATGTTTGCAACGTGAATAGGCTCTTGTTAAAGCTTAATACTTTGGCTTGGGTAATGCATAAAGCATTACTATTAAATTTTATAAGCTTTAACTGTAAACTGCAGTGTTATACACAACAACTTTCGACGGGGTATCCCAGTTCTTAAAACTTCTATTGGGAATGATGTTGAGGGCATGACACTGCTTCTTCCATCATGTGGAGTAAATTTTATACTTATTTATCTGCCGGATAGCTCAGACTGGCTACTTGTTAGTCATGCAATCACCTTCTTTAACTCCTCATTTAATCCTCTTTACCAGAATGTCCTTTTGGGGGATTTAAACTTGTCTTCGGTCGATTGGGGGTCTTGCTACGGCTTCTAACCGTCTTCACCGTGAGCTTCTTGACTCAGTTATCGCACTTGGCCTACATCAGCTCGTCACTTTCCCCACCAGAGGTACCAAAATATTGGATGTACTTTTGTCTGTGGACCCTCGGTTGATTTTTGGTGTAGGCGAGATCGAAAATTTGGGTAATAGCGACCACTGTATGGTTAAGTTCAATCTGAACTGTACTATCTCTGGTCCCTCTTGCCAATTGTACAATAGGGGCAAGATTGATTTTGACACTTCGGTCGTTTTTGGCATTGGTTGATTGGTGCAACCTCCTCCCCCTTCTTGGGGACTGTGTTGACACCGTGTGGAAGGGTTTTGCAAATCTTCTTAATTACTATGTTATGCGTAGTACACAGAAGCCAGCCAAGCGGCGTGTTACTGGTCCAACACTTCCATCTTATATACAAAAGGCTGGCAGAAGGAAACTGCTTTTGTGGCGTAAGTTAAAATTAGATCCAACGTCAGCTATACTAAAATCCTCTTATTTGATTTGTAAGCATGAATATTCGCAATTAGTGCACAAGTGGCATGACTTTCACGAGCGTCGTACTGTACAAGAGGGAAATTTGTTGGCGCTTTTCCGTCTTTACAGGCGTCACACAATGACTACCCGTGGTTTGCCCCCATTCATGGATGGTGGAGTGTACTTATATGACAATGCACATAAGGCAAACCTCCTAAATTCTATTTACGCTGCAAATGGAGTTGTTGATAATGGATCGGTACCGGAACCTCCGGTCTATCCGCACCTTATCCTACTCCACACCTTGCTACTGTAAACTTCAATCACTCGAGGGTTCTTGCCGCTCTCAATCACCTACGCCCAAGTCATGCTGTCGGTCCCGATGGCTTCTCCTCCTTCTTTTTTAAGCAAATTAAATTGGAGGTTTACGATGCTCTTACATTCGTTTTCAAGTTATCATTTAACCAGGGGAGGATGCCTACCATCTGGAAAACTGCACACATTGTCCCAATTTTTAAAAAGGGACAGGCATCTGATCCACACAACTATCGACCGATTGCGCTTACGTATGTTGCATGTAAAATCATGGAACATATCGTTCGTGAGGATATGTTGGCTTACTTAGAAAAATTTAGACTTCTGCACCAGGACCAATTTGGCTTCTTGCCCAATCGCTCTGCAACTCTTCAGCTACTTTTGGCCCTGGATAACTGGACTTCTGCATTAGACGTAGGTGTTCCTACGGATGTCATCTATTTTGACTTCCAAAAGTCCTTTGAGTCAGTTGTTCACTCCAAACTGCGGCACAAGCTGGCTAATATTGGCTTTTGTGGCACACTCCTTAAGTGGCTTGCTGATTTCTTATCAGATCGTACCCAGCGGGTCGTAATTGAACAAACACTGTCGACTGCACGAGCTGTAGTCAGTGGGGTGCCTCAGGGATCTGATCTGGGTCCTCTATTGTTCGTCATTTTCGTGAATGACCTCACTAATAACGATACGACACCGGACAAGCCTAAACTCAAATTTTGCGACGACTTAAAAATTGCAAGTGAGGTAATTTCTGAAGAAGACTCTGATTTTCTTTCAATACAGATTAACTCTGTCGTTCAGTGGTCTCAGTGCTGGCAACTTCCTCTTGCGGGTGCAAAATGTTGTGCCCTACACATTGGTAGACAGAATCTGCAGCACACATACTTTTTAAGAACTAGTCAGCTGAATTCGGTTAAGGAAATGCGCGACCTTGGTATTCTAATTAACCACGATTTAAAGTCATCTTTGCATTGTGGGATCATTGTGAAATCTGCGTACCGCAGACTCGCCATCACCAAGCGGTGTTTTGTTTCCTCTAACCGACATACCCTTGTCTGGGCATGTAAAGTTTTCGTCCGTCCGCTATTGGAATATGCAAGTCCGGTATGGTCACCCCATCTTCTACAGGACATTGATAGGCTGGAATCTGTACAGCGTTCCTTTACAAGGTCAGTTTGTGGGCTACGCGAACTATCTCAGAGAATCGTCTTAAGGTACTTGGTTTGGAATCACTTGAGCTTAGGCGCCTAAAGGTGGACCTAATCCTTACATACAAGATCCTTCATGGATTAGTTCCTTTGGATCTTCCTTTTTTTGAGTTGAGTCCGGTAAACTTTACCCGGGGCCACTCTTTCAAATTGTGTAGCTCTAGGTGTAACCTGGATTGTCGTAAGTACTTTTTTGCCAACAGGGTGGTTGCACCATGGAACGCCCTCCCAGAGGCAGTTGTCTCCGCAACTTCGGTGGGTGTTTTTAGGGCTCTGCTTGACCGTGTTGACTTGTCCACCTTTCTTAAGCGCCCATATTTGTGATGCTGCCATCTTTTGTTTCCACAGGACCGGTGTTAGTGGTTTCTTCCGAGACCCTTCCGTCTTCCTTGCCCTTATTCTGGGGCCGAACATTTATTATTATATTATAACTAGTTTTGGCTGGGGGGGGGGGGGAAATTGAGGATTCGAAGTTTTTGCACAGTTTGACTTACGGAATTGCTTGGAAACAGATCTTTTTAAGAATTCTTTAGTTTTAATAGTATATCAAGCTAGCAGTAGCATTTGGTTGGGTCCAGTCGGGCTGAGAGGAGAACTAAAACAAACATATATACACTAAAATTCGTGTCCGGTAGAATGCCAGGTAGTAGTACGTTTGGACACGTGACAGCGTTTCTGGGGGTAAAAGATTATTATAAAAGGATAAATGTGGTTAAATAAACTAGCTTAGTAGGATGCTATAACGCATTAAGTAACTGGGAACGTTTTAACGTTTAATTTGGAAGTTAAAATTGATCGTAGTGGAAATTTTTCATATGGATTGCGGCTGACAAACACAATAAAAAATATCACACATCAAATTGTTGTCTGTACAAATCCTCTAGGTTCAGTACCTGCGCAGAGGAAGCTCTTCCTAAAATGCACTAAGCTAGTGTGTTCGGGCTTTTTGCCCTAAAAGGAAAAAGGATAAAACAAAGGCGGCCATGAGGCAGTGGCGCTGCTAGTGGTTTTAGTCGGTCTTCAAATGTAGATTTGCGAGTCTTTCAGGTGGAAAGTCCGGATTTGGGCTTCCCAAGAGTCTTGTATTTGGACAGGCTATTAAATGTCGAAGAGTTTGTAAGAATCGGACCATTATTGCAGAAACGGCGAGATATGCCTCGGCGAGGCATTTGGTGCCTCAAGAATTTCAAATTTCTGAAAAACAGGCGTTTTTCGGTGGCGCTCGTTTACACCTGGCCCAGAGCCACGCACTTCTTGTAGCAGAACAAGCCAGGTTGCCGCCTCCCATGCCGGCGTCACGATCACTCCCCACCAGACTCCGTTGTCCTTGAGCTTGGCAGTAGAGGGCACGGGGAAAACACATATGCCCCCCCCCCCCTCCCACATTCCCCCCGGCCTATGACGCACTTTAGGCGCCCACCACCTCCATACCGGGGCACCTGCCCCAAGACCCGAACCATTGCAGCTGTGCTGTTGCCGTGGAGGCAAACCAGTCAATGTCAGGCACCCCCGGTAACCATTAAAGTTGAATCCGTCTCTGAACTGGTGAAATAGCCCGTCTGCCGTCACACTGTCAATGCCAGGAACGAACACCACCCCCAGAACACTGCCCATATGCTCCTGCTAAATCCAGAGCCATCACACCAGATCCGTGAGAATCTCGGACCTCGTTCCGCCCCGTCTACTGACGTATGCCACAGCTGTCCTACTAACCGAGAACGCCCACACGTGTTTGCCCCGCAGCCGCTTCTGAAACGACTGAACCACATACAGTACCGCCAACCTTTCTCGCACGTCGATGTGCAAGTTCGCCTCCACGGCCTCCCAGTGACCCGGCCCCCCCCCCCCCCCCAGTGAAGCACCTCATCCGACGCTAGCTGCATCGGTGGACAGCACCACCGCCAAGACGTACATGGGCCACTCACACGACACCTCCGGAGCACACAGCGCATGCAACCACCACCAAGGCAGATCACGTCTCGAGCATGTGAACCGCCCAACGACTCCGCCTCCGAGCGCCACCATGACAGGTCGCCCTGTGGCCAAGTTGCCATAACCGTGTAACAGCCGGTTTCGACGTGTTTCATTTATACACAGCATTGTGTGCACGGCTGCAACTCCGTCGCCTTTCAACGACTGTTTGACACCTGCGCCTGCCAGGTTGAAGAAAAGTCGACCGGTACTGGCAATCGCCGCATCCACCATTTCCCACATCCGATCAGAACTGCGGAATAATCCCGGCGTCCGAAGTGGACCGAATTCCGTCTGCAATTTTGCCTCGAATACAAAACGATCGGAAATAGGAGTCACACTCAGGTTGCGTTAACCACACATGCTTGTGGCTATTCCACCACTCCAAAATTCCTGGCACAATCGTCCACACCGGATGCTTCAACGCCACTGCCTCCGGCAATGTATTTGCCAAACCAATCGGGCCCACGCTTTCACACTTGCCCACCCCAATTCTATGCCGTGATCGCTCATTTGATCACACTGTAGGCTATCCAGCCAATAAAGATCATCCCACGGCTGCCACCCGCCACCTTCAACGTTAGCTTCATCATCATCTCGCCGTGGCACGGTTTCCAATTGCGGTCCACGAATGTCACCCAATTCGTGCCGCCGAGTCCGCCCATCATCTTGATGGCGCTCATAATATCGAAATGGATATATTTCCCAACCCTTCAATCCGCCTACAGCACTCCCCGTTCGTTAGGCCGATTCCATACCTCGTCTCTCGGATGGCATTCTGAGCTCGAACCTCTGCATAGCCCGTTGTCCGCAAGACGGAAATTGTTACAATATTTTCGTGCACGCATTTTTCAGTCGTCTACGCCCAGGTTAGCACCACAACGCAACGTGTTCAAGGCCCAATCCGATGAGCCTACAGCCAACCACTCCGCGGCCCGACTGGCCAATGCACACACTTTCCACTCGGCCCGTCGAACCTCCTACATTGTTCACGCTCCATTCCCTAACGAGCCAAACACAACCACTACTCCATAAGCCTATTCTCCTGCTCGGCTCTCAGCCGGCTTTTAATGCCCTCGTTACTTTTTTACCAAGTGATATTTATTATTATTATCTGCACGTGGTTTCGCCTCACGACCGAGTTTGTGGAATTTTCACTCTCTCTACCAACGTGTCGGCACTGTTGGTAAAAAAGTAACGAGGGCACTAAAAGCCGGCTGAGGGCCGAGCAGGAGAATAGGCTTATGGAGTAGTGGTTGTGTTTGGCTCTTTAGAGAATGGAGCGTGAACAATGTTGGAGGTTCGACGGGCCGAGTGGAAAGTGTGTGCATTGGCCAGTCGGGCCGCGGAGTAAGCTTATCACCGTCCATACGCCCACTGGCTATAAGACATATAACTAATTTCCGCGTTATTTCCCACCATCACTTAACACTCGCATACATAGCAATCGTTTTCCGACCCTACTACATCGCTACTCACCATGTCGGTCGACGCTGTCAACACGAGCCGCCATTTTGTCGCTCTGTTGTCGGCGGCCATTCGCTTCCAACGGGCGTCATTTTCTCGCCTTTTAACCAAAATCGTCCACGAAACGCAGCATCCATCCTTGCCGATATTGTCCACCAGCCCTTTCCATCACAAGTTGTTGTAATTGTTCGCCCTTTCCATAATATGAACCACGACGTTGTTGATCACACAACCATCCACGCCAGCCGCAAGAAAAGAGTGGTGTCTAACTGATGGAGCAGGGCGGAAAGGAAGTGGGAGCGGAAGTGACATAAAGTTTGCATGCATTTCCAAACGGAAATGACGCAAAACAACAAGTAGCAAAGCGCCACACGGCAGGGAAGGATCCCAATGAGTAACACAGTGAAGAGGATACTATGAATGAGAATAACATTTTGACGTTCAAATACACAATTTTAACCACTTTGCTGTCGAGCGCTTTCAAATGGTATTTTCAATTCCATAGCTCAAGTCGGTTCTTAAGTTATTTAACAAAAAAATAAAAACGAAGTTAAATAAAAACACTTAAGAGCAACAAACAGCAACCAAGTCATTTTGCCAAACGTTTTTCATGAGCATTGTTCTTTCAGTTATAAATAAAACAAAAGTTGTAACACTGTTTAAAATTAGTTTTTACTATAGTAAAATAATTATCTTCAGTTATTACTGTAATGCTAAAATTGCTATTTCATGCTTGCTATTGTATGTATGCTTTTTCCTTGTTCAAAAATAAAAATTGATCGTTTGCCTATTTATAGCTAGTTGCATCTAGTTTCCGCCAGGCGCGCTGCTCTATACCATTACACATATACCGTACATCACCTATTAAAATTATTTTGATAAAAAAATGGAGGGGGCGTTAACAAAGCTACTACAAGATTTCTGACCTTAACGTATTTTTTGGGGGTAAGCGTTTAGGCCTAAATCCATCGTGGAAAAATTGATTATTCACGTGCGTGATCTGGGTTCAATCTAGCATAACACAACGGCTTTATCCTAATTTATTCACAAATTAAGTGTGTTAGATCATCCTCCTTCCAATATGTTACCTAATTCAAAGTTAAAATTAACTTTTAACCATCACCAACCCTTCAAAACAGACACGCGATTCACGACTGGAAAACGCCAAGCAAGAAAGTGACCTCATAACGTACGCGGTGGACTGGATGTTTCAAGCGCTTACAGAGTCTGAACGCGTGGAACCTAGCGTCCACTACTGAGGCTCTTCGGGTCCAGACCTACGCGTCCAATTCTGCCAAAACATCCGTCTTGGATGACAATATATAACTCTATGGTGGTAAATGCGTCAACACACGCGTTTCCCGGTGGTGAATCACGTTATCTGTTTTGAAGGTTGGTGATGGTTAAAAAATAGTTTTTAACTTTGAATTATGTTAGATATTGGAAGAAGGACGATCTAATAAACTAAATTTGAAAATAAATGAGAAAAAGGTATAGCGTTTTCGCTAGACTGAACCCATATTACGCACATCAATGATCGCTCGAATAGGTTTAATATTGCCGACTTTTCCGTGATTACAAACTCTCCCGTGAATCGTGTTGGACTAAATGTTGATTTCGCTAAATTTATGAATTTTTTTGTTACATTTCGCTACAAAACAACTAAGATTTAAAGGGATAAAACACTGATTTCGTTAAACGTTTGAAGCTTTTAGTCTTCACGATTGACTAAAAAAAAACGATTGGTGGGGGAGGGGGTCGTTAATAAACCTACTACACGATTTCTGACCTAAGGTATTTTTTGGGGGTGGGCATTAGCAAACCCAGGGCATTTATTAGACAATTTACGGTAGTACTGCTATCTTTGATTTTTCGTATTGCTTTTAAACCATTGCTCAGCAATGCGGGGAGGCAGGCGTCTTGTATTGAAGGTTAAGTATTTTAGGATAGTAAAAAGAACGTTTTGCCGGCCCCCAGGCAGGCCGGCTAAAAATGGTTTCTTTGTGGGTAAAACATACTTAACCTGATAATTTTAGCATTACATTCCTCGAATGTGATGTTCCCCTGATTTCTTTCTTCTGCTGTGCAGCCGCCTGCTTGCATACCCCTGCTGCGCATGCGCGTGGCAGTCCTCTCTTATAAAAGCGACAGCGTGCACGCTATCGGCATTCATTTTACTCTCAATATGTCAGACGGTGACTCGAGAGGAGAGGCAGGGCGGGAGTAGGTTAAGTATGTTTTTGGCACAAAGAAACCATTTTTAGCCATAGCCAGCCTGGCTGGGGGCTGGCAAAATGTTCTTTCTTTGTTGCCAAAACATCTTAACCTGATAATTTAGCATTATCAGCAGACCTCGTTAAGTATGGTGGCGGGCACCGCCCTGACGAGCGCCCCGGGATGCAAGCAGGCTGTCCCCCAAAGTTATTGGAAACTTCGCACTTTGTTCAGAACAGGTGAAGAACCTCGAAGTTTGGTTACTTGTCCTCTACACTGGTTGGCTTGCTTCCAACGTGAATGTTTAACCTCCATCGTGGTTGGCTTGCTTCTGCTTCGTTCTGCATGCTTAAGGGGGATTGACTACTGTACATGTTGTGACAATAGGACGCAGCCGGTGTAGACCGTTTACACTCACGACCTATGCGCCACGTTGTGTGAGGTGGAGGTCGATAGATTCCCTCAAGATGCTGGTGTGAGGATTTCGGACAGAAAGCATTGTTGGCGGTTAATGATGTGGTTCCATACGTTAGAATGCGAGTCAGTGAGGAGAAGACGTTGGTTTCTTCCTTCTCGTCAGGTTTTTTTTTTAAATTGGACAATGGAAAGACCCGGGTGGTTGTTATACGACTAGTAGTCAGTTATTTCTACTTAATCGAGCGGAGTAAGCAGAGTTGCAGTGGTCTTCGAAAAGTTCGAGGAAAGCCTTGTCTTGGTTTCAGTCGGGGCGTTGGGTTTTCCGCGCCGCCAAATGGTCGAAGGGGTTGGATGAGTGAAGGGCACCGTCGAAAGGGCTGGTCCTGGTTTGTGGCAGACCATGATTGTATCTTTCCGGAGGAGCTACAAGACTTCGAACGAAAGATCTTGCGTGGATGGAGGAGAGAGCTTTCACGGGGAAAGGATGTTAGCAGCTGTGAAGCAAGAGTGTCGGCCAAAGCCGTGTTTTATGAAGGATTGAATTTCTGTGTTGAGCTTCTGCCAATCATTATTTTTTGGCTTCTTCGCCATTCCACCCATTGCTGTACAATGTTTAACTTGAAGGCCTTTATGGCAACTGAAGATATGACCCCAGACTGATGAAATTTTGTGTGCGTAATACTGATGCCTAAGAGCAACTTTTTCATACCCTGCCAAAGAGGAATTCCAAAAAAGGTTTCAACACTACATATTACTCCCTACGTCATGGCACTCCCACTTGTGTTGAGATCATCGACTTTTATGAAGCCAATAATACAGGTTTTATATGTCTTTAAGACTCTGGTTTGGTAATAAATGAAGGTTTGCTTTGCTTGTTTTAACTTAGCATAGTCTTGACGTTAGTCCACCATAACTAAAGAAATTAAATAGCAACCGGGCAGACAGTGAAATGGGTGTTATTAGGGATTAAAAAACCACAGGTACAAAACTATATTCTTTGCCTTTTTGGAGTAAATTGTAAGAATGCCTGAGAGCGAATTGATCCCTCATCATAAGCGTTCATTCAAACGTGGCAGATCACAGATGTCTCCATGTCAATGAAAAGTCTGTTATCCTCAAACAGTAATTGTTTTTAAATGGTTTACTATTCAGTATTATGGATTCGTCTCAGGCCTATACTTTGTTCCACGTTATGTTTTCAGAAAACTGACTGTATGACGCAACGTTTTCTTCCACTACGAGTCAAAAAATCCGTAAACACCCCATTCGTAAACTCTAACAGTAACTTTGTTGAGTCTACAGATGTGATATCCACATGTTTTTGCACTCTTAGTGGAAGCAAACGAGTCCTCATTCAGTCAGTTTTCTGAAAACATAATATGGTACAAACTATAGTGATTAGATTTTCTCTGTAATCTCATGTGGCCGAATCATGCTGCATAACACTGTAATTTCTCACTAAACAATAATGTAAACTGCCCATGGGGATAAAAAACTCCATAAAATCTTGACCGATCTTATCCCAGCTTTCAACTTCCCAGTAGCTCCTTGTATTCCAAGAAAAGCTTTCCTTAGCTTACTTGTCTTTACGTCGTACAAAAATAAAATTGAGTTAGTTTCCGCACACTCTGACTCTATCTGAACGAAACAGCCTACATCACTAGTGAAAAATCTGCACATCCTCAATTGCACATCGTCATTGTTAGGTATGTAATGACGAGCCAGATCCCCACCAACAATGTACCAAATGAGAAGCTGGGATTAGGAAAAATTTAATATTCCGTAAAGCTTATTGAAGTCAATTCGAGTACACCTCTACACGAATTTCAATCTTCCCAAATGTTACTCCAACGCTCCCACTTGCCAGGGCAGGTTATAAGATTGACAAAAAATGTTCGGCTATGTTTTGAAGGCCTTTACGAATTGTCTTGCGCCGGGTGGAAGGTAGGAGAGGTGGGAGGCAACGTGGTTTCAATGAAAGGAGCTTCTGCCCCCTGGTGACGAGTGGCGACTGCGGCGGTCAGGAGATGCGGCTCGTTCCTGCTGGTTGTATTGGCCGGAGCAGGAGCGAGGGGATCGGGCCTAAAGGGCTGTTGGTTTCTCGGCCGAAAGTAGGAGTTTAAGCTGGGAAGAAGAGGCGAAGTCTTGCACCGGCTGGAAGGCAGGAGAGGAGCTGCGGCGGTCAGGAGTTGGGGCTCGGTCCTTTTGGTTACGTTGGCCGGAGCGGGAGCGAGGGAAATCGGACCGAAAGGGCTGATGGTTCCTCGGCTGAAAGTAGGAGTTAACTTTCGGAAGGATTGGCGGCACTGTGCGGAGCGGGCAGGGGCCGCGGACGAAAGACAGGAGACGGGAAGACAGGTGGAGAGAGGAGCTCCTAGATGAGCAGGCTTTCATCTAGTTCAGGATGGCATCATAATTGGAACGCGGAAGACAGACGTGGAGCGATGAAAGATGCTTTCAGCTTAACGGGCTTCCATCGTGGACCGGGACGGCATCTCAACCATAAGGCGGACGGGGGACGTGGAGCGGGAAGGAGGTCCCAGCTTGACGGGCTTTCACCCTGGGACAGGACGGCACCACAACAGAGAGGCGGACGAAAGATGTGAAGGCAGGGAAGAAGCAACGATGTCATCAAGACCTGAGCAGGGCGGCGTCGGGATGGACTGGTGGTCGGAGGTGGACCCGAAACTTGGCAGGCATCGGTGACAACACATGACGACGTCCCAGAAGAGGTCGGAAGACAAACAGTTGAGGGAGAGGTCGGATGTGGGGCCCTCCCCAGGAGCCACGTCAGCAGATGGTCGGACGAAAGAAGTTTGAGGCTTGGCTGGCATCGGAATCCCATGACGACGCAGTGGCGGCTGTAAAGGCATGAGGCCTAAATCTTGAAGATTGGTTAGGAGAACCGAAACCAAAAATCAAAAACTCGGGGACATTTTTTTTCTTGTAACGGCGGACGCTAGCTACGACGGCTCAGGTGCTTGTAGCGCCTCCGGTTTCCTGGTTTGACACGGAGATTCAGCTTAAGGTGTTGCGGTGATTATTGCGACTTTTACGGCATAAGCACAGCAAGGGCTACGGTCCCAGCATGGGGGATGGAGCGCAGGGACCTAAATTAAAGGGGCCTAACCTTAATACTGCTGGTATTTCACTGCCACCAGCGATGGAAATTTAACCGTTTACAAAGAGCTAAACTAAAAATGGTTTACATATTTATTTACACTTAAACAGTTAATCAATTAGCAAACGAACTGAAGTTTAAAACTCCTGGTTTTATTTTAACAACAGGGAATGAGAAGCACACTTTACATTTAGTTTGCACGAAAGCTTTTGAAATAAAGTATTTAAAAGCACAAAGTTTGAATTTACAACATGTAATTCGGTTTCACAAGTTTTGACTAAAACAACGTTTGTGTTTCAGAATAAAACAATCAATTAATTTTTCGAGTAGAAAAAGCAATACTGAACGTTCCGCAGAGACGTCCGCAAGATTGAACAGCCTCGGCTGGTGACAATCTATCAAACAGTATGTTTCACACACGCATGAAAGATCAACCGTTTCACAGTTTTGTTACTAAGTGATAAAACAGAGCCTTAAACCTCCCAGAGTTGCTGTTTCTAAGTCAACTCCTCAAATTATAAAAGCCTCGGCTACTTATAAAGTCCGTCTGGAATGAATAACCAATGAATCCCACACAAAGATCAAACCGTCAGTTATTTGAATTAATGTTTAAAACAAATAAGAAAGAAGTTGGTTTTTAGAAAGAGTACCACTCTGACGTTATGGGGTGAGAAAATTAAGATGCCGCTACAGGCGTCACCACCATAATATTCCCTAGCTAGAGAGAGTTTAAGTTACGTTTTTAAACTAAAATTTAGACTTGGGGGGTCCTAAATTAAATTTTCAAAAGCTAACAACAAACATACGAACCACTGCCATTTTGCCCGGCATGGCATCCCACGGACACGGCGTCTCCACGCCCGAATGGCGAGACCCTTCTCTAGCTTGAGATCTGTGAGCTGTGCTAACTATGCATTCTGGAGCTGGGGTTTTATACACATTACCGGAAGTAGGCGCGGACGCCGAGGATAGGTGCGGGGGTCTGATTGGCCGAGGGCCTCGAGAACAATGGAAAGTGGGAGGAGAAGTCGGATGAACAAGGAACTGGGTGCAGAGCCGTTTGAAGGAGTAGGGACATTTAAGACGGAAAAGATAGGCCTGTTTTGAGTTTTACTCAATTGAACTTTCGGAAATAGGCCTTTATTTTGAATTATTGGCAATGGATTCCATATTTACATGATTGCAACGTGATTTGGCTCTTGTTAAAGCTTATTACTTGGCTTTGGGTAATGCCTAGAACATTACTATTAAATTAAACAAGCTTTAACGGTAAACTGCAGTGTTAAACACCACAACTAGTTTTGGCTGGGGAGGGGGATCAAAAAGGGGTTTTCGAAGTTTTTGCACAGTTTGACTTTCGGAAGTGGGTTAAACAGATCTTTTTAAGAATTCTTTTAGTTTTAATAGTAGTTCAAGCTAGCAGTAGCATTTGGTAGGGTCCAGTCGGGCTGAGAGGAGAACTAAAATAAACATATATACACTAAAATTCGTGTCCGGTAGAATGCCGATGTCTAATTACTTGGACTAATGGCAGCGTTTCTGGGGACAAAAGATTATTATAAAAAGGCTAAATAAATGAATAAATAGTCTAGCTCAGTTGTATGCTAAAACGCATAAAGGTAATTTGGAGGTTTGAATCTTAAAGTTAACGGACAATGTTTGATCTAAGTGGAAATTTTTCATAGTAGTTGCGATCGTTCAAACACAATAAAAAATATCACACTTCAAAAATGGTTGTCAGTACATGGGCACAAGGTTCAGTGCCTTTCTCCTAAAATACAACTAAGCTAGAGTTTGGGGCTTTATGCCCGAAAAGAAGAGTGGTAAAATCAAAATATACAAATACATTTAATAACAATGGCGGCCATGATGAAGTAGCGCTGCTGGTTTTGAGGTGATCTTCAAATGTAGATTTGAGAGTTTTTCAGATGGAAAGTCCAGATTTGGGCTTCCCCAAGAGTCTTGTATTTGGACAAGCTATTAAATGTCGAAGAGTTTGTAAGAATCGGACCATTATTGCAAAAACGGCTGGATATGCCTCGGCGAGGCATTTGGATGCCTCAAGAAAAAAAAATTTCAATTTTTTCCTTTCGGGAAAAACAGGCGTTTTTCGGTGGCGCTCGTTTACATTCTCTTAGCGTTCACGGGCGCTAGGCCTATTTTCTTCAACTCCAACTTTAAAAATTTGTATCTTTAAGGAAAATGGACAGAAACGACTCTGGTTTTCAACATTTAATAGACCTGAGCATTATCCGTCATCCTGTCAAAACGGAACTTCAAATTTCCAACTACTTTGTTCAATACAGCAATTTGAAAAAGTGCTCGAACTGAGCGCCGACGCATGCAATTCAAGTCGCCATTTTACCAAAAACAACTTGTAAATATTTATTTGTATTCTTGAATTGTTTTCAGGCATAAATCCGACTAGCTTAGTGTTGTTTTAGATGTACCAGTACTCTACGTTTTTATTTTTACTAAGATGACGATTTTAGCAACTATGAAAACTTTGACTACTCTCATGTTATTATTTGCGGCTGCGATAACACACTTTAATTTTTATGCGTTTTAACATTCAAACACAAGCTGGTTTATTTTAATCTTTTGCCTAGGCTTTTATAAAAGCAATTATTAACGTAACTTTTTCTCATGACCTCTACCTTGTTCAAAATGGCAAACACATCTACAATTTTACCGGACATTTTTAGTGTATATCTTGTATTTTTATTTCAGGGCTCCGACCATAGTGGCCTCAATCCGAATGCAAAATAATAGCCTTATTCCTTCAATTAAAAACAGCTTAATTAATTTTGAGCATAAAACTCCGTCCCCCCCCCCTTCCTTTAATAGTTGTGATACATAATATCGTAGTTTTTATTTATAGGCCTATTCACGTTATGAGTTCCAAACTCAGTTGCACTTTCAAAACAAGGGCTCATGCCCAAAAGTCGGCAATTCCCTTTGCTCTTCAAGCTCCTACAATTCCCTTCTAACCAAAATGCAGTATTCACTTTCCCCTCCACCCAGAGAGCAAAGCTACCCTGCCCATCCGCGCTGCCATGCCCACTTCCGGTATTGACAGCCTGGCCGGCCTGAGTCAGTCTCTCATCCTCCCGAGGTCTCCCTCTACCCCGCTCCACACCCCCGTGCTCTCCTACAGGACCGCGGTTTCTCACTACCTGGCTGCCAAGCAGCAGGTATAAAACTCAGCTCCAGTGGGAAATCGTTAGCATAGCTCAAGACTCAAAGGCTAGAGGTCACTACGGCGGTCGGAGCAGAGATGTCCAGTCCAGTGTTGCCATGCCGGGCAAGGTAGTAGTTCTTGATAGTAACTAGTTTAAATTTAATTTAATTTTTGGAACTATATTTTTAAATTTTTAGTCATAAATTTTAAACTTAACTTCTAGCATTTGAGTAAACTTATGGGTAGCCAAAACGCCATCGGCATTTCTGGTCTAGGGCGCCCATAACTTAAGGGTTAAAGTTCCCATTCCTAAAAAGCTATTTTAGGAATATAATCAAATTTTTCTATTTATGTAAACTCCGGCAATTTTTCTATTTATGTAAACTCAGTGTTTACTAAATAATCAAAAGATCACCGAGATCTAGCATGTGTTATCGTTGAAGCAAGGGTCTTTCAAAAGGTAGTTTTCCTTATAACGCTGACCTAGATTCAGTGTGATAGTGGAAGTGATTTTAGTGCAAGAGTTGCTAACTTCGTTCAATCGACTGTTTTACTAAATGTAAGCTGCATCATGTAATTCAGAAAGCTGTGATAGCTTAACCGACTTTTCTAGTCCAAATTTGTAATGTGAACACAATTCTGTTCTTTGCTGATTTAATGTAAATCCAGTGCTTTTAACTGAAAAGCCCCAGTTTTATTTGTAACCAACTAGTTACTTCGTGTTGTATAATAACTTGTTATGTTTAATTAAAACAGAAAAGAAAGTTGTTTTAAACAACAGTTTGACTTCCGAGTCCAATTTAATTTGCAAGGGTTATATAATTACAAAACAATTTTTATTTTAACTCCTAAGTAGGCAATTAAATTAACTACCCATCGTGGTGGCAGTAAACCGTGATAGATAGGTCATAAAAAGTTTAGTTAGGACATTGACGCTCTTCTCCTAACCGTGCAGTAGACACGCTATGCTGTTTTTCCGAAATAGTAAAAACCGCCACTTATGATTTATTCTCTACAAACTACAACTTCGCCAGATGTCGGTGCTATAGACAGTAGGCACCTCAAGACCCTGTAAGCGCCGCTACACGGTGGAGTGCCAGAAAGCGAGCCGGGGAGGAAAGCAGGGAGCAGGACCGGCACAGGGCGCATTAACGGGTGGCGGGCAGGATGTGGAGGCCGGTAGGGATCGGGATCCCAAGGCGTCGTCCTAGAGGAGAGGCCGCAGGGAAGACAGGTTGGTCGGACGAAAGACATTTAGGCTTAGAAGTTGCAGAGGTACGGGTCTATGTCGGGCGGGCCCATAGTTGGGAGACGGGCGAAGACGGCGATGCAGTGGCGTGTTGGCTGGGACGGGCCGAAGGACAGACCATGTGTTGGCATCATATAAACTAATCCACGGTTTATGGCAGTAGTGGGGCCGAAAGATGATCGGCGAGGATGCCAGGAAGCAGAAGTGGGGCGGCCTGCAAGAATCCGCAGGCGAAAGTCCGGAGAAGGGCGTCTGAAAGACAGCCAACAGAACGAGCCGCAATGGCGGCATGAGACAAAAAGATGGCGAGGCCATGGTTCCAACCGAAAGGCAGGGGTGAAGTACCAGCCTGGACTAACGGAAGGTGGAGCGGTCCCGGGAACAACGGGAAGGGGTCCACGATGTCTGCGGACGAAGGAGAAGAACCGGCAGAGATAAGCGGCAGCTTGGCCGGCAGCTTAAGACCCAGAGATGGCAGGCTCACGTAGTCGTCATTTGTAAGTGCGTAGGGTGAGGAACGCAGGTTTGGCAGATCTTCGTCAAGGTTCAACGGCAACTCCCAAGCAAGGCGGGTGAAAGACGAGTTGCTTGGAGCAAGGAACGGTGGCTGGTAGATCCTCATCATGGTTCGGGATGGAAACACCTGAACAGGGCGGGTGAAAGACGAACGAGCGTGAGGAGCGAGGGATGCAGGCCTGGCCGACTTTCAGCATGGTGCAGAGTGGCAACATCTGGGTAAGGCGTACAGGGGGCAAGCAGTTCAGACTCGGTTGGCCTTCCTTATGAAATCGGCAGATCAAATCCAGACGGACGAAGAGACGGGAGCTTGAGAGATCTTCAGCATAATATGTGAGAGCTACGGCATCAGCGAGGTGGACGCAAGACGGCGAGGGAGCCAGAGGCAGGGGCCGTCGATGGACGATCCAGTTCAGAACTCCTTCCACGGCAGGACTGGAGAGACATGGAGCTTCGATGTCGTGGCGGGAGAGGCGAGAGGCCTGAGCAACAACCCAGACTCGACGGCGACGTCCCGGCTATGGGCAGACCGGAGACGGGCCGAAGAGTTTAGCGTGCGGTGCGGAAGCCACGGCGGCGGGATACAGACGGCAGCGCCTGAGCCGGGAGGACTCGGGAGTGTTGAAGCGGGGAATGGCTGAAAGACAGGAACAGTAGAGGGAATGCAGATGGCTTCCAACTTGACTCTTCACTCAAAGCGTGGGTTTAAAACCACCAATGAGACGAGCAGCAGTGTGGGACGGCAACTGTTGTCTTGATTTCCGCTCGAGGTCGAAACAAGCAGCAAGAGTGCAAACGGCGTCCGTCTTGGTTCACTCAAACGTGGGTCCTGGCCACGAAAGAGACGAGCAGATGGCTTCCTACTTGACACTTCACTCAAAGCGTGGGTTTAAAGCCACGAATGAGTCGAGCAGCAGTGTGGGACAGTAACTGTTGTCTTGATTTCCGCTCGAGACGTGGGCTTAGCCATGGTCGAAACAAGTAGCAAGAGGTGCAAACGGCGTCCGTCTTGCTTCACCTAAACGTGGGTTCTGGCCACGAAAGAGACGGGCAGACGGCTTCCAACTTGACTTTTCAATCAAAGCGTAGGTTTTAAGCCACGAATGAGACGAGCAGCAGTGTAGAACACCAATTGTTGTCTTGATTTCCACTCGAGACGTGGGGTTAGCAAGAGGGGCAACGGCGTCCCTCTTGGTTCACTCAAACGTGGGTTCTAGCCACGAGTGAGACGAGCAGCAGTGGGCAGCAACAGGTGGCTTGATTTTCGCTCGAGACGTGGGGTCAGCCACAGTCGAGACGAGCAGCAAGAGGTGCAAACGGCGTCCGTCTTGGTTCACCCAAACGTGGGTTCTAGCCACGAGTGAAACAAGCAGCAGTAGACAGCAACAGGTGACTTGATTTTCACTCGAGACGTGGGGTTAGCCACGGTCGAGACAAGAGGTGTGGACGGCTTCCGTCTTGGTTTTTCACTCAAAACGTGGGGTTTAGCAGCAACTGTAGGCTTGATTTTCGTCCGCTACGTGGGGTGAGCCACGGTCGAGACAAGCGGCAGGCGTGATGATGGCATCCAGCTTGGTTCTTCACTCCAAACGTGGAAGTTAGCAACGAGTGAGATGAGTAGCAGTGGGCGGCAACTGTCGACTTGATCTTTGCTCGGTACATGGGGTGGCACGGCCGAGACAAGCGGCAGAAATGAAGATGGCTTCCAACTTGGGTCTTCACTCGTAATAGACAAGTTGGTGTAGTCAAAGCATGGTAGCGAGTTCGATTGTTGTTGAAACCATCGAAACCGAAAGAAGAGTAAGACGGGTTGCCTGGAATGCGGTACATCCGGGAATCAGGTACGGGAAGCGGCCGAAAGAGCTAGAGCTTCGACGAGGTGTGTCGGCGGGAAGGGCGGAGGCCGGTAGATTGAGCGTCATCCGTCCGAAAGCCAAAGCTGAGGATGTGCTGTAGTTGCGGGAGCGGCCAGCCGGAACGGCGATGAGCTTCCGAGAGGGTCGACGTCGGCAGCTTGCGTACGGGCCACGGCAGATGCTGGTGATGGTAAGCCGTTCGGCAACATGGGCGTGTTCCGTCCGAAAGCCGAGAGTGCGAAAGTGCGGGTGCAGCCAGCCGGAACAGTGATGAGCGTCAGAGTAGGTGACATCGACCGCTTCAGTACGGACTTCGGCAGTTGACGGTGAGGTAAGCCGAACGCGGGCGAGAGACTAGAACCGGACGAAAGATGGGGAACAGGGCGGCGAGGGGTCGTTAGACGACATGTACGCTGGAGGAAAATGAATGCCGATAGCATGCACACTGTCGCTTTTATAACGGAGGACTGCCACGCGCACGCGCAGCAGGGGTATGCAAGCAGGCGGCTGCACAGCAGAAGAAAGATATCTCCAGGGGAACATCAGATTCGAGGAATGTAATGCTAAATTATCAGGTTAAGATGTTTTGGCAACAAAGATAGAGTGAATTGCCGGTTAGCGGCTAAATTCTGTTTCTACTGCATAAATTAAAATATACATTACCTGCAAATTTTTGCAATTTTAATCTCAAATGCAGATTAAATTGAATTTTAGCCAACCACCAGCTCACAAACAACCACAAAGTGCGGTCCTGTACTTCCCTCCAACAAAACAGCTGCGCGCGAGTTAATACCATCTTTTATTCCTCTCAATATATCATAGTGGTGACATCAGAGGGGATATAAGGTAGGTACAGGTAATGTATATTTTCGTTTATGCAATAGAAACAAAGTTAGCCGCTGTCGGGATATCCCCCCCCCCCCCCCCCATTGGGATCTCTGGCCACGGATCAACTCAGGTTGAGACATTGCTTCAGGAACCACATGGTTTAATCAAGTCGAGCTGCATAACAAACCTTACAAAGAGTCAGAGTTGGCGGACGGGAGATTGACGTCTGCAACGCGTCCTCCTCCTGCCCAGAAGAGTAGTGATGGAGCTCGCTATCTGGGGACAACGGTCCCAGCGAGGAGGGCGACCTGGGAGGGAGCGCAGCCTCGCGACATACTCCCGTCCCCCGAAAAAGGCCTCCGGACATTTGCTAGGAAAACATCGCACAATGATACGAACAGGGGAAGTGCCACTCAGGATAAAGTTAACAGTTTTAACAGGTTTAACAGCTTCTAACTACATTCAGTCCAGGTGCATGCACACAGTTCGTAACTATCCTGTCAGGACTTTAAATGTAAGGATAGGACAATTACAAGATTAACGGAATCCATTAATTCAAACAAACTTAGTGCCAGCTGCACAGATTCAGCTCAAAAGATGTTGTAGGGAAGGACAAACTCTACGAGGCTACATCGGCCAAGGTCCACAAGGAATAGGCTACACCATAGTTTTTTGTGTCAGACCAAAACCCAGCTTCATTACCTGTCTAAGGCTTAGGCTACATAACAAACGCAAAGTGTGAGTTTACCACAACAAACCTCTAACCGACCACTTTTCAAAAAACCTTTTCATGGCGTTGGGCACAGCACTGGGGAAAAAGAAAACGTTGAAGGGATACAAGACAAGACTGAAATCAAAAATACACATTTACAATTTGGACTGCATTAGGCAGAACACTTAAGCTAACTAAAGTCTGTCGGCATAAGGCCAGTCAATATCTGGTAACTCACTGAATGGCAGCGAGTCATCATCAGTGTAGGCAACTAGCCAGAGATTCTGGGCTGCTTTTGTCTTAGGTGCTCTCTTAGGCTGAGCACGTTTACGCCAGCTGGGCAAGACAAAATTCACCTTGTACCTCGCAGGAGTAGCACGTTTGCGAGTTGAGCGGCGGAGGGGCGCGACACCACTCTGTGAAACACTGTCATCATCCGACTCGTATTGATCGTCATCACTCTCAGGGGAAAGTGCACCAGGTTAACTCGAAGAACGAACCTCACTTGGTGAAACTGCGGACAGTCTGCTTTGAATCACTAATGAAGGTTCCACCCCAACCACGGACAGTTTATGGTTGTTAACACCCGAAGCAACGGACAGTTATCACTTGGGGCAGGTGTACACGATCTCACGAGAGGGGCACTTGGAGTGGAATTCGGGTCAGGATACACAGGCGGGCGTTCCTTCATCATGTTGGGGCACCAATTCAACTCCAATGTCGTCATGTTGAAAATGTGGCACTCTCGCTGGTCTTCAGGATCGCTGACGTGAACAACGTCGTAAAGAAACTGGATCTTTCTTTCCACAACACGATAAGGACCAACGAAGTCTGGAAGAACGGGAAATTTGCCTGAAGCAACCGGGATCCTGGCTGGAGAGACACGCAGCTTGACAAGGGAACCGACGACGTAGTCGGTGACGCCGGGGAGGTCGGGAGTGGTCTGAACAGTGTATTTCTTCCCTCCTTGCACGGCATCGGCAGGTTGTGTCAACGTCGCCGAGTTGAAATCTGGTTTCAGGAAAGAAGGCATCACCCACGACAAGAGTTGCCATGAACGTGTCTTGTTCGAAGCGTTGACGGCGAAGCTCCTCCGGCGTGATGACGGGAACGAGAGCTACGGAGTTACCAGTCGAATTGGGAGGTTCTTCCTCTTCGTTCTCAATTTCTTCACCACCTTCGTGGTAAGTCTCCATTGTCATCGGGTCAAATATAAGGCTCAATGTCAACGACGTTAACCACACGAGTGTCATTTGGTGCATCCAGGCTCTGGACTCTGTATGTCAAGTCGGACAGCACTTTCAAGATCCGGTAGGGGGCTAGGTAGACTGGCGCCAGTTTCTTAGTGACTCTTTTCGCGGCGCAAGATTGGACGTGCAATCTAATCTTCACCAACTGATGAAGCTTGTAGTGGACGTCACGGCGTTTGCGGTCGTACACAAGTTTCGCTGATCGCGCAGCTTCAGCAAGGTGAGCGCGAGCCATATCTCTTGCTTCAGTCAAGTTTCGCTGGTGGGTCTCCAAGTACTCTTGCTGTAACTGTGCGGGTGGCTTGGGGGGTAGGCAGACGAGCTTTGTTGGATTCCAAGGATCACGACCATGTTGCAGGAAGAAAGGGCTGTCATCCGTGCTAGAGTGGGGAGTAGTACGCAGAGCGAATTCCAGATTTGGCAAGAGTGGGCCCCAGGCAGAATGGTGCTTGTTCACGAAGGTGCGCAAACAGTTCTTTACGGTGCGGTTTATGCGTTCCGTGGCATTCATCTGCGGGTGGTAGGCCGTTGTCTTCTTCAGCTGGAACCCGGCGATGACGGAGAGTTCATCAAGAAGGCGCGAAGCGAAGGCAGGGCCATTGTCCGAGATAAACAACTTTGGCAGGCCGTTGTTCTGGATCACGTGTCGAAACAGGTGAGTAGCTGCCGTTCTGGCAGTGCAGTGACGGGTGGGGATAAACCACATCCACTTCGTGAAGTAGTCTATGATGGAAAGGACATACTTGTTTCCTCCGGTGGTGTCGGGCATGGGACCAACAAAATCGATGCCGACGTGGGAGAAAGACTCGGTTGGGACGAGCGGTGTCAGGAGACCTTGTTTGATTTGGTTCGAAGGCTTGGAAATCTGACAAGCGTGGCAGGAAGGAACGTACTTCTTCACATCGCAGAACATGCCGGGCCAATAGCCAATCGAGCGAAGCCTTGCCATGGTCTTCTCGACGCCTTGGTGTCCTGCAGTCTGACGATCGTGTTGATCGGCAAGAAACGAGTGACGAAGCTTGTAGGGAACGTAGAGCCGATAGCGACTCTTCGGATTACCACGGCCACAAACACTTCTGTCAACATAGTACAAAAGTCCATCGTCCAAGACGAAATCACGAAGAACTTGCTTCACCCGGCATTCGGTGATCTTCTTGCCAGTTCTCGTAGGCGAGGACAGAATGGTCAGGACGAGCTGAATCGCGGGATCTTCCTACTGAAGGACACAAAGTTCCTGGCGATCGACGACCGGTAGCTGTGGCTGTTCCCGTATTCGATACGCGGGAAGTGGAGCACGGGACAAAGCATCGGCGACGACGTTGGAGCCTCCCGAGCGGTATTGCACATCGAAGTCATACACTTGAAGACGAAGTGACCAACGAGCAGTACGTCCAGTGTTCTTGTGGTTCGACAAGGCCCATTTAAGTGCCTGACAGTCTGTCAAGAGGGTGAACCTGGTTCCCTCAAGGTAATGACGCCAGCGTTCAATAGCAGACACTGCAGCAAGCGCCTCTTTCTCAAAAGTTGGGAACTTCTGTTCCGTAGCATTCAATGTCCAGCTGTAGAATTCAGTGACGCGAGGTTTTCCGTCCTTGACGACAACATGGCTCCAATCCCAAAATCTGACGCATCACTTTCAACGACGAAGGGAAGTGAGTAGTCCGGAATCTGTAGACATTCTGACGAGAGAATTTTGTCTCTGACAGTGGAGAAAGCTGTTTCACACTCCGTTGACCAGACGAATTTGGTGTTCTTGTGAAGGAGCAAGGTGAGGGGCTTCACAATGACTGCGTAATCCTTGACAAACTTCCTGAAATAGTTGCAGAGGCCAAGATATCGTTGAAGAGACTTGACATCTTTGGGACGAGGGTACTTCGACAAGGCAGCAGTGTGCTCTCCCTTGATATGAATACCTGGAGCACCGATGGTCAGGGCTAGGATGGTCATCAAAGGCAGGCAGAAGTTACACTTCGAGCGTTTGAGTGTAAAACCATGCTGACGCAGGCGCTGAAAGACCTTGCGGATGACCTTCCAGATGTCTTTGCCAAGTTTCCGTCGCGACGATGACATCATCAACATATACCATACATACGGTACCAACGAGGTCCCCTAGGGCGAGGGTGATGGTGCGCTGAAACTCAGCGGTCGAATTCCTCAGCCGAAAAGGAAGCACTTTCCAGCGGAATGACCCACGGCTGCAATTGAATGTAGTAGTCTTTAGCGTCTTCGGCCAAAGGTATCTGGTGAAAACCACTTTCGCCGTCTAAAACCGAGACGTAGGCCTTCCCAAACAAAAATTCAAGGACTTCTTCAACGTTAGGAGGCGGATAACCATCGGTCTTGGTCTGAGAGTTCAACCAACGGTAATCCAGAATCGGACGATAGCCACCATCTTTCTTCCGCTTCATGAAGTTGGTCGACCATCTTGTTCATCTCAGCGCGCATGGCTGGAGACTGGCGACGATACTACTCGACCTTTGAACTCGATCTTGTGTTCGCGAAGCTTGGTGAGACCCGCCTTGCCTGGAAAAAGATCGGCGTTCCTATCCAGCAGCGTGTCGAATTGGAGGAATTGCTGAGGAGTCATAACGTTGAAGGTGGAAGACTCCGAATCGGCAGAAGGAGCAATTCGCCAAACCGGGTGGGAAGTGGGTTCAGGAGCGGTGTCACCACTCATCCAACCAGTCAAGGGAAAGAACTTGGAACTTCTTGTCAAAGTAGGCCTGATTGTTCTTGAAATCGGTAACCAAACCAGATTTTTCCCAGTAGTCAATCCCAATGATGCAAT
>JAHWFP010171534.1:3958-23919 GCA_023313725.1 Lithobius niger
CAGCAGTGGTTCTCCCATTGCAAAAGCCACCGTACAAGCTTTTAAATTCAACTATTTTTATTTTATAATAGTGCATTGGCCAAATCCGAATGGTCCTTTGTATTGCACTCAAACTGGCCTGTTTTCCCATGCCCCAGTCACTTCGATCGGCTCGGCACCCAAACCCTTTGCTCTGCCAACTTCTCCTCCCACTTTCCATTGTTCTCCTGGCCCTCCACCAATCAGACAGCCGTAGCTCTCCTACGTGTCCGCGCTTTGGACGTGATAAACCTCTGCTCCAGCATAAAAAGCCTCAGTCCCTCTCAATCGTTGGCACACGCTCATCAGATCTCAAAGCCAGAGGTATCTATGCCAGTCGGTATCAGAGATGTCCCTGTCTGATTGTTGCCATGCCGGGCAAAGGTAGTGGTTCGTATAGACTAGTGTTATTTTAGAAAATTTTAACTTGACATCAACCTAAAAGCTTTGAGAATTATGGGAGGTGACGCCATCGGCATTTCTGATCCCCCCACCCCTCATAACGTCAGGGTTCACGGTTCCTTTTTAAATACCAGCTTCTTTTTCACCTTGTTTATTATTATGAACTTAATCTAAACACTAAATAATCTGAAGATGACTTAGATTTGCAGAAGCCGCGACTTCTATGGTGGATACCCAAATTAAGTAGTTTCTGACGGAATGGAAGATTTGATCTTAGGAGGTCGGACTTAAGAAACATAGTCTTGGACTATTTTGTGTAATTCCTGCGGTTTGCACTTAATACAGGGTTCTGGATTGATCCCAATGTAACTTTTCTTATCGAAATTGTAAACTTGAAACTGTGAAGTTTGTAAATGAGTTTAATGTAAATTCCTGTTGCTTTTTATTTAAAGCTTTCTTGTAACGCTAGTTGAAACGAAATGTAGCATTTGTCTTATATTTTAACTGCATTTTAATAAAACCAAGAGTTTTTAAAATGCTAGTGATTCTGATAGTGAGCTTAATTGCTAGAGTTAATTAATTTGAAAAATACTTATTATATAAACTTAGGGCTGCAATTAACAACACCCACCTGGTGGCAGCGAGTACCCCCCTTTAAAATTACGTAGTTAGCCTACGAAATTAGGACCATGACGCTCTATTACCCATGCTGGGCCAGTAGTTCAAGTGTGCTGTTTCCTGAAAAGTAAAAACCGCCACCCAGACAAGTAATTTAAAGATCAAAACCATCTCGATGTCGGCGAGGCTTCTAGCACCTCGACAGTCGTAGCTTCGGCCGCTACAGACTTCCAGAACCCGGGAAATGATCTGTTTTTCAACCAGGTTTTCGCTTTTCGGAACCCGGGGGGAAATGATCTTTTTTCGACCAGGTTTGAGGGTCCATCACGTGCGTTTCTGAGGGTATAGTGAGACAACCTCTTTGCGGACATTTTCGTTTGTGTTTACGGGTTATTTTTAGGGCTGCCATGCAGTCATGCTGCTTTAGTTGGTTTAGGCTTGTGTCTTAGCCTGTTCCTTGGGCATCTGACCCCATACGTTGTGGTATATTTTTTCGTTTCCCACTGGGTTTCAGGGTTTCCCGTATATTGTAGCTGTCCCTGTTCCTCTCATCTGACGTTTCTTGATTGGGTTCTCTGATAATTGGGGTGCTAATCTGCCTGATGTTAGCAGGTAGTCCCCCACGGGATGGGGATGTGGAGCTTACACTGTGTTAGTAGGTGGAAGGTCCTACGTGTTCAGTTTTCTTCAGGCTATTTCAACCAGTTTTATGGTCTTGAACCTGTGTAATCGGTTCGGGTGGTGCCCACTGCTTGGCGTGCGGCGGAGTTGACTCGTTCAACTGTTCACCCTCCTTGACTATTTGAAACATAGACCGATACGGGGGATGCCTCGGTCTGTTGCATTTCGTGGGTTGTTGGCTGGCAGTGACAGTTTCTTACTACCTGCAAATACTTACCTTTAGTTATTATGCTAAAATCACTATTTTACGCTTTCGCTGCTCAGTTTTAAAATAAAAATGCCGATTTTTATGTTTCCCTTTAAACTTCTCTCCACTCCCGTCTGGCGCGCTGCCTCTCCTTTCCAAGGACAGCGCCACCTAGTCTGATCCCAACATCACTTTTTTGAGCACTCTATCGTGGATGAACGTGCGTCGCTTCGCTCCATTTTTTCTTTTGTGTTGAGTTTTTAATTTGGAACGTGCAACGGCCAGCGATCGTGTTGGCCATGATTCCGGAATTTTTACGTCAAAGACTGCAAGGGAACCTAATGGAATCCCTTTGTAGTAGTTGTACTGGAGATCGTATATCGGTTTGGTTCCGTGAGTACCGTTGGTTTTGGTGACCTTCCATGGGTTTGCATCCGGAAACCGTTCGGATTTATTTCACCCAAGTGAAATGGGAGGTCAACGTTTACGTTCAATACTTTGGTAAGTACTGTTTCTACCTCGTACCGATAACCTTTACGGTCATGCTGCGTGTGCGGTTATAATAGCTGTCGCGGTCGGGATGAACAAAGAATATTGACAGACGGGGGGTTTCCCGTGCTTGTTCGGGCCTTTTTTGCACGAGGCTGCGGTTAGGCCTAACACGGATGAGAGCACTGGAAGAATGCTATCTCTTCCCGGCCGTAAATCACCCAGTAACGGTGTGGCTGCAGGGAACGAGAAACGACCATGTTACGTGCGTTGTCATTAGACACACGTCGGATTAATAATACATAAATAAAGCCCAAATTAAGCTCAAATAAATTCTGTTTAGGCTTCGTTGTTAAATGGCTTAATTTCCGCGTAGGGAATTGTTTGTGCTTCACTCTTTAAGTTTGTGAAAGGTTGGTTGACGCGCCGGCATCCCACTGTCACCGGTTGGTTAAGCCTACGTCCTTAAATTTGGTCTATTTAACGTAAAGGTTCTTAAGCCCTCCTTGAGATTAGGGTTGTTCTAAGTGTAGTTTTTAATCCAAAGGTAAACGGTGCATCAGCCTGATGTCAGCGTGAAATATGTCCCTTAGCCGTTCACGACGTTGTCGCCAACAAAGGAAATACAGTACGAAAATGTCGCCAAATATTAATAGCTTGTCGCCAGCTGAAGAGCGTTTAATATACATTTCCTAGATGTAAAAGAAAATTTATCTCTTCCGTGCCGTAAATCTCCGAGAAAAGGAGTAGGTCATTGGAAAGAGCACACTAGTGAATAGCGTACTCTTCCCCTCCGTAAGTCACCATAGGTGTTGGTCGTGGGTATGAGGCCTCAAAAAAAAAAAGGCTATTTCGTCCCTGCCATAAATCTCCAAGAAAAGGAGTAGGTCATAGGAACGACATCACTAGTAAATAACTGTCTCTTTCCAGCCGTAAATCACCAAGAAAAGGTGTAGGTCATGGGAGGGAGAAAGAGATCCGGCGACAGGGCACTTAGGAATGCGTCTATGTTGCCGGTCCACACAAAGTGTCTGTCGTGTCGTGTCTCCAGTGCCGACTTCATGTTGGGAGTGTTATGAGGTTAGTAAAGTTGGGATTTTAGGAAGGATTTCCCCCCCCCCTCCTTTTTTCCTTCGACTGTCCTCTCTTCCTTGGGTCCATAGGTTGAGTGGGGGGTGAATATAAGCCCCTTTGGGGAATTGGCCGCTATATGCGGTCGCACGGGGCCACTATGCCCAAATTTTCAATCCCCCCCCCCGGGAAGGTATTTTATCTTGGCAACATAGAACAGTTGGGATCATGCACTATGTGTGTTCAGCGTTTAGTGGCTGGTGCAGAGGCGTAGGGTACAAACCATTGGGACTGTTTACAGGAGGAACTTAGTTCGCTACCCTAAGTAACCCTCTCCATTCTCAGATAGCCGGTGGCGGATCCGTAACTGTTGGCGACATGGATTTAGCCCTACTTGCAAACTCGGTGACTTGCTGTGGGAGTTTTAGAATGTGGCAAATGAACTGTGGTCTGAGAGAGCGTGTATGTTCTACTTACCAAGTGGCATTCATGATGGTAGCCTACGGCCGTCGTCAAGGTTTGTTCCCTTGCGAGAAACGCCACGGCTCTGTGTCGCATACACTCTTCAAGTGGAATGCCGGTAGTTTGAGAGGAGGAATGTCCCTTTGAGCGTGAATTCAGTTAGGCGGAAGGACGGTGGAAGGAATCGGGGGTACAGAAAAGGCAAGAACCCTTGAATGTAGTTCGCGGGAAATTTCGGAGGACTGAAGAAATTATCTGAAAAGTGGCTTGCCACATTGTGAAAGGCAGTGAGAGTTGAAAGAGTGGAATGCCAGTAATTCGAGGGGAGGAATGTCCTTTTGGGTTCGGATTCTGTTAGGCAGAAGGCCTGTTACAAGGTTAATGCAGGTACTTGAACAGGCCACTTTCATGAAAGAACGGATAGCCTACTACGTTGCTCGGGGCTCAGTTTCTTGGCGGAGGACAACTGAATACTTAATGTATATTTCCTAGGTGTAAAAGAAAAGCTATCTCTTCCGTGTCATAAATCTCCGAGAAAAGGAGTAGGTCATTGGAAAGAGAACACTAGTGATTAGCTTTCTCTCCCCCTCCGTAAATCACCACAGGTGGATGGCGGTGGATCACTGGTTCGAATACCGTCAGGACTTGGGGAAGTTATGAGGGAAACTGAGTTAGACATTACGAACGGCACGTTTGTAAGACTCTACCAGGTATTTTCAGCATCACGTTTTATGGTTTGTATCGTGACCCAGGTTTAGTCGTTGAAGAGTTGACCAGTCCTCGGACGGAGAGACGTCAGGCAGACACTAGTGTCTGGGATGACATGAATACCGAGTATCTCCTAGCCTCGTCTCATGTCTAAAGACATTTGAGACAAGGGAACGCTTTGAACCAAGGAGTCAAAATCACTCATCTCACCCAGTCTCATCGCATGACTAACATCAATGAGGGCTGATACGGGAGGCGTGGAGAGCTGTCTCGTTGCAGGTCTGGCACCGGAGATTAAGGAACGTAAGGGGACAAGGAGTAAAAACGCCTCGTAGCTCCCAGTCGTTACATACTTAGCGCCTTTGGGAGGAATGGGAAAAGAGGCATGAAGACCGGCCATCTTACCTCGACCTATCCAGTCGCGTATCTAGCGACAGCGAGACATGGATCCCAACATGTCTTCTCATCACATTGCTAGTGGCATGGGGACATTTCATTTAGGAGTACCCTTGCAAAGGTAAGCGGGTAACGAGACTACCGCAGGGATCCGGCTAATACACCTCTGGTGGGTGTGAGCAGCAGCGGCATGTCATTCGCTGACTGCACCTGTGAACAGGATAAAAGGATCGGGAAGTGTACCGATGTCGGTCCACGGAGACACGCCTGTTTACTTGTATGTCTCCACCAGTCTCTCGCTTGTCCGGTTACAAGGAGAACATGGAAAAGAGAAGAAAAGGAGTCTTAGATGCGTGTTCAGCAACCAAGGGGACACGGAGACATGGATAGAACTTTACGGCTCTTCTATCTGTACTGCGACAGGATGAAGCAGAATGGTAGGCAGGAGACAAGGATACAGAACCTCTTGTTTCGCCGCATGACTTGTGTTATGGGGCAAGGTAGACTTGTGGTTAGCACGACTAATTTATGGGCAAGAGGCCCTGGGTTCGTTCCTGACCTCAGCCATCCCTTGCATTTGCGGCAAGAGGAGGACCTGTGATGCCTCGTGCTCATGTCGATTATGGCATGTAAAAGGTCCCAGGAATTTCCGATTAGAATTACCTAACAAAGTTGTCCCGCTCTCCTTAGGGCACCATGGCTTCGGCTGGGAGCACGGCAAACTTGCAGCATGCCTTGTGTTAGGGAATTGGAACAAGGAAGAAGATGGCTCATCTCCCAGCCCCATCACAGGTTCTTGAACAGACGATGGGATGCACGGACATAGCGACTTACACCTTGTCTCGCCCTGTTGCGTCGCATGTCAAGCGGCACATGGGATAAAGATTTAAGAGACAGGGAAGCTTGGCCATGGGCAAGGTCTTATTGTGTCTAGCGACTAGGAAGTAAAAGCCGAGAGTGCCCGTCTATACGCAAAGTCGAGAGGTAATGACCCTCATCTCGTTACAGGTTTGGTATGATGAAAGCGTCTCCTGTGTTGACAAGGAGAAAAACGCTTAGCCTCGCCCGGTTTCGTAGCACCTGCAGAACTTGCGAGGGGAGAGAACTTGGACGTTTGGTATGTGGAGGTAAGGACCTTCACATCAACATACTGGAGCAAAGAGGGAGTTACTTGACCATCCAGACGTGGAGAGAAAAACTTTGGGACCATACTTTAGGTGTCATGAGCCGCAATGCCACGACGATAGACTATGTACGGAAAGGTGGAGGAACACACTACAGGTCCCTCGTGGCAGTAACTCGGAGCTTATGAAACGGGGTGGCAGTTCGTAAGCATTATGGTTCCCCGCCACATTGCAGGGAACCTCAATGTGGGGGCGGATGAGTTGTCCAAGGAAGCCAAATCCCATCCACGAATGGGTGTTGGATCCGGAGTTCTGTGAATCCTGTTTCGTCGTAGGGGATACCTTTCAGTGCCCAACTCCCCTGTTTCACGTCACCATTCCCAGACGAGAAGGGCTGGGCAACGGATGCTCTGTCGATCAGCGGGGAAGAGAGGAGTACATACCTCTTCCCACCATTCAAAATCCTTCAGAAGGTAATTTATATGTTAAGCAATTCAAAGGGACAGTTCATCCTTATTGCATCATGGTGGCCGACAGCACATTGGGTCACAGGGATCATGGAACTTCTACGAGAGGACGCGATTTCACTCCCAATCACACCTTCACAGGGATACTTTGAAGAAGCGAGGGTACAAGGAAGACGTAGCCGTTAGACCCTTATAGAGCTTACGGGAGTCTACGCAGATAATCTTGAAACCAGATCACGGAAATAGATTGAATGAGGTGGAACAAACGACGGTGACCCTGGCAAACATAGTTTCGTTAAGAGTAGCCTCGTTCTTTACACGACTCTTTTAACCAGAGGCCTGTCCCCGAGTGCCATAAAGGGATAGCGGTCGGCTGTTTATTCGGCACTGATTTGCATAGGTGGCGACTAGACAGTAAACAATTCTGTGTTCACGAGACCAGGGGTGCAGACTATGCCAGAACGCTAGAACGAGGTTCGCGGGAAATTTACGAGAACTGTGGAAATTCACTGAAGAATGGCTTGCCTACATAGTGAAAGGCTGGAAATTTGAAAGATCTGTAAGAAAAGTTTGTCGGAAATTTTGTCCAGTAAGAATTGTCTGCACCCCTGCACGAGACTAGTGACAGCATTCATGAAGGGCCAGACAAGGTGACTCTTCCCTAAGTGGAACCAAGATGGAATCTAACGGTATTTTAGTGACCTTAGCCATATCAGCACACTAGAATGAGTTCGCAATTCTGAAGAGAAGACGGGCACATCTGGTTTGCAATGGATGGGCCTGATGTTTCAATGACGGCGCCTACACAATTCGGGCGTTTAATCTGTATACTGGGCATGAAACCCACGCCGGTGTCAATCAAGGCATTAGGGAAACTCGGACAACCCAAGGATGAGGAGAGCTTGCAATGCCCTGTTATAGCCCTGAGGTTTTAATTGTTAATACAACACCAAAAAACCCCCAGTGCATCATAAGGAGATGGACGGGAACCGCCGACGCATTTGCCCCTGAGTGTGAGCAAAGATCGGGAGGAAGAGTTACGTTAGGGAGTAACGCCGTTGAAAAGGGGAAGTGGGTATGTGCCGAAGTTAGAGAGCCTACGAGAACGACCCAAATCAGGGGGACTTGCCGGTTGAGTCGAGAGCACTAGCGGCGTCCAGGGTATACGGCTGCAGAACACCTCTGAACGAGGTTGTATCCGCATGCTCGTGAAACCACCAGCACACATTCATTAGACATTACCTTCGTGACACTAGTGGGTCGAATGGAAAGACCACCATTAGGAGTCATGTGGTAGCAGGACTGACGTTCCGAGGAGGTGGCCCTCGTTTGTAGGTGAACAAACTTCCTTGAGTCAGATATGGGCTATTTTCCTTCTGTGAATATGTATCTCCTGGGTTCAGTGGGGAATAACCCCACCACCTGAATGACGAATTCAGCATAATAACTGAAGGTAAGTATTTGCAGGTAGTAAGAAACGATAATTTTAAATGGTAAAATTAGTTTTTACTAGCCTAAAATACTTACCTTCAGTAAGAACCCAACCCGTCTCCCCGCATTCACTGAACCGGAGAGTTCAAAAAAAAAAAGTGATGATGGGATCAGACTAGGTGGCGCTGTCCTTGGAAAGGAGAGGCAGCGCGCCAGGCGGGAGTGGAGAGAAGTTTAAAGGGAAACATAAAAATCGGCATTTTTATTTTAAAAATGAGCAGCGAAAGCGTAAAATAGTGATTTTAGCATAATAACTGAAGCTAAGTATTTTAGGCTAGTAAAAACTAATTTTACCATTTAAAATTATCGTGTTCATATCGTGGCCATCCGTCAATTGTTATATGGGGAGTGTACGGTGTAAGGCGTGAAGGACAGTGTTCCTCGGTGTGTAACACGGAGTAGGGACGTTTTCGTGACGTGTGTGCTCCCCGGCGTCTTCGGAAGCTGGAGGAGTTGGGTCAATGTCGGTGCGTCTGCGTACTGTGTCTGTGCAGCAGTCCTGTGGCAGTCAGCACCACCTTCGGCTTCTTGCGGCACAGGATTGACTAGCCAGAACTGGCACAACCGCGATGTGGTCTCCTGCTGCAGTGGACAAGGTTGTGGGGGTAATGGTCTTTAGTATAGTGATGGCCCCTGCTGCCCAGTTTCTTCAGGTCGATAACGTCTCAGGTAATATACTTCTGCTTTCAATGGTCCATTTCCTGCTAATGGCACTCCCGGGGCACCAAACATTCGGTCAGTCCCTGCAACCCTTCAGTTCCTCTTTGGCCACTTTTCTGGACCCCCTCTTTCAGGCTGGCTTATCTCCCTTCGCCGTTACGGGATGTTGTTCTGTTGTCAACTCGGTCCTAACCTTCCTTGGTACTTCCGCAGTCGGCAACAGCACAGTGATTTCTTGCCTTTGATACAATTCGACCCAGGGTTCGACGTTTGTTTCCTTCCTGAAATCTCCCCCTGGTATTCTACAGTCTGATGTTGGTCCTGAACGATTCTGTTCACAAGGGGTCTTTGCTCCACCCTTCTCCAACAACGCCATTCTTGATGGCTATGGCCACTGCTACTTGCCAGAGTGAGATGGCGGCCTTTTCCAGGGAAGATGGGCACATCCGCTTCAGCTCGGATTGGTCTCCTGTGACCCTTTCTCTGACCGTTGACTTTCACGCCAAGAACCAACACCCGGATGAGGCGCCACATCCCATTGTCATAGCTCTGGCTCCGGAGTGGACCTGTCGACGGGTGAAAGAAGACAATGTCCGATTAGCGCTCTGGAAACTTACCTTGCGTATACCCGGCTTCCAACTTCTTCACAACTGCGTCAAGACAGGACTTCACCTCCAACCTCTTTTCTGCCTGTTGACATACACTATGTGACTCCCACTCCTCCTCCAGTTTCTTCAGTGCAGGTTTCGGCATTGATCTGCTGGGCTATCCAGCACGCATACAATGTCGTTCCCATATTCTTGGTATCCCCCGGATGTGCGTGCGCATGAATTAAGAGCGTTGACTCCCTCCTGGGCTTTCACAGCTGGTGTGCCTATAGGTGAAGTGGTGACCGCCTGTGACTGGCGCATCAATTGGCATTTCAGAATCACTGCATACGTGATGTAGGTGGCTTCGTTGGCATTGCACACATGAATGTTCGTGTTTTGGCTGGCAACACAGTGGGCAAAGGGTCACTGAAACGTGTAACACCTTTGCTTCCCAAGACTGAGTCCCACGAGGCATCACAGTACGCTCGTAAAGTTCCCTTCCACACCCATGCTGTCAGTTTCATAGGACCTGTGATTGGTACACTCGCAAATGTAGTGTCTGTGCTAAGATTACCGAAACTGAATGGCAAGTGATCCCTCCGTCGACATGCCAAATCCCGACAGCAGAATCTCAAAACGTGCTCCTCGTCGAGCTCCTAACAACAAGGACTCTCCCACGTCCTCCGGACATACAAAGCGAGTGCCTTTCGCACAGCCTGACACGTAGTCTTCGACGTCATCCCCTCACGGATCCCCGTATCGTTCTGTCCTCTGTCCACAGTTTTGGGCAAAAACGACGCCAGGTCTTCGCACCAAGAACAAACCCCGGACTCTCCCTACAATCGAGCATCCACAATTCCCTGTGCACCTACCCATTCGACAGGATTCCAGCAGTTAAGCCACTTCTACCCTACCTTCTTCAAAACCTGCACACCTTCCTTCACTTGACGAACTCCGGCGTTCTCTTTTGCGTGGCCTTCAGCTATCGGCGGACGACCCTTCCTTCTTTTTTAACCTTTCCTCCCTAGATACAACCCTACGGGCTTTTCAGCGAGACTCAAGACGCCTTATGTGCCTCGAACATTAACCTGCGAAACTCCGTAGCTTCACTTGTGGCTCTACAACGTACAGTTGATCTCCAAAACGATAACATATGTTTATCTTCGGACTGGTAATGCGACCTTTGCCGCCGATCTCGGCCACATTCAAAACCGAGCCTTCAGTCTCAGAACTTGGAACATTCTCCTTAAAGAGAAACTCCGTCGAGTTACCAAACTCCCACCACTGCCACCTTCTCCTTTCTGGTGAGAGGACTACTGCGCACGATCTCGCATCAGACGCCCTCTTGGACGGAGTCCTCTTCCGGTATCCCCCCCGACCTGTACAGTCGGGGAATTGTGATAAACCTTTCCTCCCTCCATCTACCCTCACCACAGCCGAGAATGCCGGATCTTCCGATGAATCGCTGATTCCTACTTCCTTCACACTTCAGTCGGATTCCCTTCCACAAGTTTTGGACTCTACAACCAACGAGGTTTCCGCTATGCTTCAGACCGCTCAAACTGCAGTTTCCTCCTGGTCTACTGCCTCCGCGTCTTTCGGTCTGCACCAGTTGTCAGCCTACAGTCTGGCAACTTGATGATGCATCTTCATTAGTACCAGTCTTCCCTGGCCTCATCCAGTATTCCTCCCTATCCACACGGAATCCACCATGTGCGGATTGCCTGGCTCGCGCCAAGGGTATGGAACTCGGTTTCCGAGACCTACCCTGAAGACCGTCACTCAACAAAGTTACCAAACACCGGGGAACCTACCTATACCTTTCTTCCTCCATTATTTGTACGCTTCTCACATTTAAAAACTTTTTCACAACTCACTACGTTCAACGACTACCAGCAACTCGGCGCGTAACACATACTCATTTGGCATCCTGCTCCCCGGTATCTAAATTTTCCGCTGGCTTTCCTTTCAACAGCCACTGTTATTACTCTCATGCCAGTCCTCTGAGAACGGGACTCTGTATCCGAACTCTGGCGTGACTCTGCATTGTTCGGACACCGTTTAACTTAATTCACAAGCCTCGCAGTCATCGCGTTGTTCTACTGGAAACTTCTCAGTTATTTCCCTGTGCGCAGATACTCGCTACAAGTTTACTGTCTTTCACCAAAATTCACCAACAACGACTTCCTCCAAAATTCGTCAAAATTCCTGTGTTTACTCTTCTACTCCCAGATGGTCTCTCACCAAACTTTTCTGACCTGCTCCAGGACCCTCTTTTTCACCAGTGATCGAACATTGTCGTCGGCTTCCGGCTTCTGTTGTCATTAACTTCTCAATTATAAGTTCTGATTTGACTTACATGCCAGCTCTTCAGCTCCAACCGGATTAAGACTTGGATCAAGATTCGTTACTGGTAATGTGGAATTGTCATGGTTGCATGTCTCTTTTCTGCATTGCTTGGCCCAGAACTCGGTCATGAACCTTCCCATTTAGGTTCGCCCACTTCAAGCATCCACTTTGACCAGTTCACGGGGTATTTTTACTCCGGGGCAGCCGATCCACAGCCCGGGCTCCTTGATCTTGGCATCCGCCTCCTGAGGACAAAGTCTAGGCAATGGATGTTTTCATGGCACATACAAAGCCCAAAATACCAGGTACGGCTAGTTGATATTGGTTTCTATTGCCCTTATGAAAACATACCCGCCCGGCCTCCCCTCTCTGTCGCCAAGGTAGACCCTGAGTGGAAGAAAGAATGCCGCCCAAGCTTACGGCGGCTCCTTAATATAGAGGCCCACGAGCATGCGTAATGGAATGTGAGCTTTGGGCACAGCAGAGAAGCCTACTTCGTCTCTAGGGGATTGAGCCCTTCAAGGAAGGGACTGCTAAAGGAACAAATAGGTAATATATGTTTTCATAAAGGCAATAGAAACCATAATCAACCAGCCGTACCTGGTACTTTGGGCTTTTTCCTTATCCTAAAGTACTTTACCTTTCGTGAGAACCCACCCACTGTCCCCGCTTTCGCTAAACACACAAGTTCTGCAAATGCAATGTGAAAGGCAGGGCATTACATACTGGAAGTTGGTGTGCAACGCCACCTAGTGGGGAGCAATGGAAGCCTCTTAAAAGTGATTTTTTAAGGTCTTTAAGCATTAAGCAATAAATAAATGATTTAAAGCTAAAACTAAAGATAAGTATTTTAGGATAAGTAAAAACAAATTTTATCTTTAAAATTATCCTTTTTGTATCCACAGATATTGTGTGGTTAGAGTAGGTACAAGTCAGAAGAACAACACTTACTTTTTATTTTTATTTTGAAGCTTGTGAATGCCGGTGAAGATGTCCTCCTCCTGTACAACGATAAGCAGTCATTTGCCATTTTGGTCGAGATGATGCATTCTGAGCGTCAACGTATGGAGGAGAGCAGTCAGCTTGTGTACCACATCAATTTGGTAAAACTGCTTGGTTCGTGTACAGAGGGAAAAAATGTTTACACGGAAATCAAGTGCCACTCCCTCTTACCGTTGGATGATATTGTACGTGTCGTCACTCATCAAGATTGTTTGCCTGAAGTAAGTTACTTGACATACTTGGTCTAAAGATAGTTAAAGTGTTAAAAAGGGCCTTTGGTTAGTTTGCCTATAATAAATTACTTGGTCAAATACTGTTGCAAAAGTTAAAAGAGGCTTTTGGTTTGTTTTCCCAAAATAAGTAACTATATTTAGGCCACACAAATAAAAATAAATGTTTCTCAGGCAGTAAATCACTTGAAATCGAGTTGCCCTCAGCCACACAGGCAGACCGTTTTGTCCTTGTTAGGGCTCTTCAGTAGAGAATTCTCTGTGGATGAGAGAAAAGGCACGTTGCTGGTGGTAATTTAACAAGCACAAAACCGGACTGGTTTTAGTAAGCTTTCTATTCTATCTGTAAAATACTAACCTTCATTATGTGCTAAATCGTTTTGATTTGCTATTTTAATTGTCCGGAATTAAAATTAAACACCCGTTTGAATTATAATTGCATTTAAACTTTGAGTTTAGCTTCTCCACCGCTAGGAGTGCTGGCGTCACGCCTTACATCGTACATAGCGCTATCATGCTAGCTTAATCACTTTCGTTTCGGGCACCGTCCAAGAAGGACGTTTGCACGTTGTGCTCTTATTAATTTTATTCTTCGCTGGCGATGTATCTTCAATTAACCCTCTTCGCCATTATTTGCTATGGAAGCTGGAATTAAGTCTTAGTTGGCCTCCAGGCTTGGTTTTCCATACTCGTAAAACAACCAAAGACTTACACCCGGCATGTTGTATGCACTGTGATTGTAATTTGAAGGATATTTTGTGAGCGGTACGGATTTTCAGCCTGTTTCTACACGAGTACTGAGATGAACTTTATCCTGTTGGTGTCACGATTGCTTGATAAAAGGTATTTTTCTGTAGGTCGTTGCCAGTTTATTAACCTGAATGTGTTAGGGCTAACGCTTTGCGAAGTTTTTGATCGCATTTTTTATGTTGCGTTCGTGCATTGCCTAACTAGATTACTCATGGAACGATCATGTAGGTAGTGGCTTGTTATTCATCTGGTTCTGATGCTGACTTTCTTTTGGAATTTTACTTAAGTTTTGTAATGACTTACTTCGCATGTAGCCAGTGGCTTGCATAATCTCGAACTCAGGCAGTTCAGCAGGGCCCGCCACTGTTCCTGGCCTCGACTCTGCATGTCGCTGTCCGGTTTCGGCAGCGCGACGTTCCTTGGCTTTAACCAGTTGTATTTTTGTAATTTTTTTTTTGTAGCATGCAAATTAATATAAAATTTATTTTATGTTTAACGTGTTTTAGGCATGCATAAGGATGAATTCACGTTCTGTGGGATTCTTATTTTTATAATGTTAATTCCTGTTTCAACCTGTGACGCTGCATGTTACCGATTCATAGCCTAACAGCATCGTGGCGTGTGGTTTACAAAACTGGATTTACGATTTTGACGGATTGTATAAGTATACTCTTCGTGTCTTGCTTAAGGATTAGGAGTGTGTTGTGACAATGAATGGATTAAGTGTCAATAATTCCCTCTCCTATATATCCACTAAGAGAGTCCAAGCAATTGGGCGCAATTTGTCGTGACCGGACAGTTAGGATGATGGCACAACAGTGAAGGGAATTTATCTGCTGCCGACAGGGCGACCACGGATAAACTGGAGCAGACAGATAGGGCCTAAATTATTGACGAAACACGACTTCCATGGTTTCAAGGTAAACTGACATGATCGGGCAGGAGCCATTGAGACTGTAAGAAATTGTGCCAAAAACTAGAATACAGTGGAAGTGACTCTAGGCAACTGGATGCTGCAAGGCAGGTGGTTCAGGGTCAGTGGAAAAATGTTGTATGTGAGAAGGAAAATAATGAAGTAAGCGACAAAAAAATTCAATTGGGGTGCCCATTAATTAGCTCCTGCCACAATATTTTCCGACCAGGACAGGTCGAATGGAACACTGTGGTAAATAAAATGACACTGCTCAAACGTAAGTGAGGAATGTGGCGATCCTTTATTTGGATTGAAACAGATCACCATTTAGCCATTTTGAAAACGGTTCGCAATTCGCCGTCTTGAAAATGGTTCGCACTTCGCCGTTTGAAAAACGGTTGGCACTTCGCCGTCTCAAAACTGTTAGCGCTTCGCCGTCTCGAAAATGGATCACCAATTTGTTTCATTGATTTGATGGAAATTAAAGAGCACTAGGCAGAAAACACTTTGCTTTTGTTATTATTATTATTATTATTATTATTATTATTATTATTATTATTATTATTATTATTAAACACGTTTCTTTTGTTATTATTATTGTCGTTTCATTTTATAATGATAATAAGAATCATAGAGCAAGTTCTGTGCCCATTTAATTTTAGTATAATTACAAAATTGTATGAAGTCTCTTTCGAGTGAGAACATCTTGGCCCTTGAGGAATTGTTGAGAACTCTTTTGACCGAATGTTTTGAATTTGGTAAAGGGTCAAAAGTGTCAGTTCCTTGGGCTTGGGGTCCCAGGGACAGAGCTTAATGTCGCTCGGTAAGCCGTATTATATTTAAGCCGGCAAGGAAGCCAGGACTCATGGGAAGAGGAGTGCGGTCAAGGCTCATGCTCAAAGAACGACCGTTCCTGCCGTGAAAAGTCTAATAACAAATTTAAAAGGTCACCCCGTCAAGTTTAAAGGGGGTGTCCCTCCTTCTGGTGTTCAGATAATGACAACAATCCTTTAGGAAGGAAAGTTTTGTAAGCTGAAGAGAAAGGGTCGGAGGTTAAAGTTTCGGACCATAACCATAAAACGTGTTATGGCAGTTCGACATTTGATTGATTCTCTCTTACAGAACTCTACTGCAAACAAATTGACATAAGTGATAATCACATGTTCGACCGTTAAGGGTAAGGCAGTTCAACAGTTCGTCATTTCGCCTTTTATAGACCATACGGAAACCAAGGTTTGGACCTTGGAATCTTGACTAGTTTCTAGGCTTTGAAGGACTGTTCGGTTCAACATCGTCTGTGATTTTCACGGGTGATGGTCACACGTATAAGGCTTGATGTTTGGCTTTCACTTTGTTGGCACAGATTTGTTTCCTGGCATGGGATTCAGGTCCAGTTGTTCGTCTTCGCACCGGCTGCTCCCCCTTCATTCCTGCCGTTTCATGGTTGCACGGAAAACATTATCATTTTTCAGGAAAATTGCTAGGTAGGAGTTTCCTAAACACACATATCCTAATCAATCCAACACAGAGTTTGCGTTTAAGACGTAAACTCTGTTTTGGATTGATTAGGAAATGTCTGTCTGGCTCCTCCGACCCCAGTTTACACAGGTCATTAGGAATTAAGGAAGGGTGATTGAAATTTCTTTGAAGGTTGGTTGCATTTCAGACCTCGAACATGAGTCAAACCACAGGCAGATCGTCGTCATTTGCTCTGTTAAGTGTCACCTCGCCTCATGTGGAAAGCTTAGTTTGGAAGTGGCTTAGCTTGTGGCTCGTGTTGGCTCAATGACAGAAACGGCCCCTTCCTGTCTTATAAACCTCAGGTTGGCCGATGGTAGAGTTTCACCGCCTTGAACGCAGGCTGCACAGCGACTTAGTGAGGATGGAATGGGGCTTTCACTAGGTTGGTCCTACTTCAGGTCCTTCAGTTTGTTTTCTTGAGCTTGATTGGTTCTTCCTAATGGGCTTGGTTCGCGCTTTCACTTGCTGATTCATTGGGAAAAAAGCCACTTGGGAGCTCTCCGAGCTTCAAGTGCACCCCCCCCCCCCCCCCCCAGAACTCTCGGGAGGGTCGTTTGTGCTTGTGTACGCTGTCTCAGTGAATTTTTTCATTTGCTTTCCTTTCTGTTTTGATTCTTTTCATTTGTGGGGACTTTCTTTCTCTGCTTTTTTGCAGGCAACACAATTGATTTGGAAGATATAGAATCTTCACGGCCCCGGCTTCGCTTAAATTCGGGGCATCGGTCTTGCAAGGCAGTTATCGTCCAACTTACCTCCTCCCTGCCTGAGCGAGCGAAGCGAATCGCTTTCGTCACAACGCAGGTGTTGTTGCCTCCCTAGTTGTTTATAGGAATCCTAGATGCGGGATTCCTAGGTGCTCTTTGCTTTTACTGTTGACGCCTTTCGAGGGTCTGACTGTCTCACATTCTAACCTCTTCCAACGAAACTCGGTATTTCGGAAGAGCACTATGGACAGGCTTTCCACTGTGGCGGAAAGCCCACTCTCCCACTCCATGAAATAAGGTTAATCCGCATGGAATTGAGTTTCAAATGAGGTCAACTTGGGTCGTTCTTCAACGGTGTAGTTGAAGAAATCCGCTTCTTTTGTCTTTTCGTGGTTTAGGACTGGGATCCGAGGGATCTCCATGAGCACCCCCCCCTTCCTACTCCCGACGCCCCTTACCGGTAAGAGGTTGGCGGTCAGAGTTACTGTATGGCAGCTGTTTTTGAATAAATACCCCCTGTTCCCCTGCCGTTCTTCATCTTCACAGGCGGGGACTCAGCTTGCTATGATGCAGGTGGTTTTGACAGTAAATCTACTGTCAAGCTTTTTCTCTGCCAAAGAGATTCCCTTAGGAAGCTGCATCAAATTGGGGGGAACTTGTTCTTCCAATGCGAGCTTGGATATTTTCCCCACCCGTCGAAAGCTATCTCCTCTTCCTTCGGCAGGTTCTGTTTTTATTTGTGCGTTCCCTTCTCGGCAATCGGGCCTCAAAATCTGCCTTTATTTTCGGCCTTTCTCGACTCGGAAAAAAATAGGGTAATTGTCAGTAGGATCACGGCTCTTCTGATGGTAGTGCATTTTGGAGCCGAGGTCTTCACACATTTTCCAAGTAGGGATCAACCTTTGGCTCTTGGAAGCCTTGGACTTTCTCTTCATAGGCTTCCTCGCTCGTCTTCGTTGGCTGTTTATATCAGGAACAGTCCCTTTCTGAGGACTCTTGCTGGGCAGCCAGACATTGTTAGAGGGCATCCAGAGGGCCAGAGGTAAATGCATGGGCTTTTCTTCCTAGTGGAACTCGATGATTCTCACCTGGAAATAGATGTTGGGCCTAGGCCCATTGTATCTGTGATCTTATGCCCAGTTAGAAGTCCTGGGAATGGGAATGTAGCAATGCCCCATTCGTGCGCTTCAGCACTCCCTCAGGAGGATGAAATTTCCTGACGCATGCCTCAAACTGAGGGTTCCTTCAACTTTTCTTAACCCACAAGTCGATGCTTACGTAGTGGCATGACTCCTGTGGTTGGAAAATTGATCCCACTGACAATTTCCTATGACTGGCCGCCACCTCTTGGGCAAATTTGGTAGGACTCCACTTGTTGGAGCAATCGCTGCATGTTCTTGGAACTATTGCAACATTTGATTTCCCTCCATCTTCCAGACGCAACTGCTTCTAGACGAGGTGCGTCGATGACACCAAATATTGCAGCAGCAAGCAGAATCGGTCAATATGGGTTGGCCTCACGCAATGAACAGTTTCTTACTTCCTGCAAATACTTACCTTCAGTAATATTGCTAAAACCACCTTTTTACGCTATTTACTGCTCGCTTATGAACTAAAAACCCCATTTTTTAAGTTCTCCCTAAGCTTTTCTCCACTGCCGCCAGGCGGCGCTGCACGTCCTTACCGACGTCAGCGCCCCCACCAGTCCAACCGCATCACTTTTCGAGCACTCCATCGTGGATGGTTGTGCGAGTTTTTACTGCGTGCTTCGCGAATTAACCAACGCGTATTATGGACTACAACAACGGACTTCGATGTCAAGAAGTGGATCCGACGAGCGGCTTATTGGAAAGCAGCACGGTGGGAACAGGATCGAAGCACGGCAACGGTCGGTAGACGGTAGGCTTAACGGATACGGCCATGCCGGCGGTGTTTTTTGGTCGGCCGGTCGTTGCCGAGGGGAAGATGGCGGCCGAGAATGAAGCTTTTGTGATTCGTGGCTTACGGAGGCGTCGTTGCCTCCCGTTCTTCCCCGGGATGTTGTTCGTGTTGAAATATCATTTTTTTCATGCAGATGGTGATTTGTAGAGTGAGCCAGTGGAGTTGTCACCGTCCCGCAAGGCAGGTCCGTGCCGATCCGATGGCGGGCGTTAGGTGAGTGGCCGACAGTGGCGGTAAGTTGAAAACCAGTAGTGTTGATAGGATGAATAGGACGACCGCTCCCGGTGGGGAAAACAGCGGTGCGGTTCCTACACTGAGTGGTACAAAGCCGGCCACGGGCGCTGTCCGTGGTCCGACTATCCCAGCAAAAAAAAAAAAAAAGTTGCAAGTGCCGCGTTTGGACATAATTGCAACGCTGGTTGAGCCGAGGGGTGCAAATTGATGCCGGTTTTTAACCGGACCCACGCTGTCGCCACTGGCAACACGTGTGTAGCACCATCGGCGACACTCAGTAGCTACTAGACGCTGATGCAGCGGGACAAATTGTCGCCGTTCTGTAGCCAGTTGTCACCAGGGAAAGTAGCTGTATGACGCTGACGCAGCGGGACACTTCGTCGCCGTTCTGTAGCCAGTTGTCACCAGGGTAAGTAGCTGTTATGACGCTGACGCAGCGGGACAAATTGTCGCCGTTCTGTAGCCAGTTGTCGCCAGGGAAAGTAGCTGTATGACGCTGACGCAGCGGGACACATCGTCGCCGTTCTGTAGCCAGTTGTCACTTCGAGGGTGTCACATGTCGCCGGTGAGCGTGGCTGCTATGGCACTGGCGCGGCGGGGCCAATTAAAAAAAAAAAAAAAAAAAAAACCGTCGCCAGGTGTCGCTGCGCAGTCGTCATGTGTCGCCAACGGTATGGTAAGTGTCTCCATGGGCGTTTGCCCATAGGCCTATGTGTTTATGGTATGTTAGGGTATGTTTACATTAATCGTTATTACCTCTACATTTCTTTGGTCCTGGAATGGCAGCTGCGTTGGCTCCTGCGGTGTGCATCAAGACATGGTCTCACTGGAGTTTGGCAACTTGGATGGTTAGTACTATGGGTTTGAAGTAGGGTTCTCCCCCCTCCTTTTGCCTTCGACTGTCTTCTCTTCCTTGGGTCCTTAGGCTGCGTGGGGGGGGGGGGGGGGGGGGG
>JAHWFP010171534.1:40858-51594 GCA_023313725.1 Lithobius niger
CCCCCCCCCCAAAAAAAAATTATTTCATTTGCATTTGCTTGAGGACTGCGATACTCCACCTTCGCTTTAATGATGGCCTCGACTACTGTCTCCTCCATCTCCTGTCCCACGAGTGGGCTACACTCCTTTCTTTTTCAGGTCTTGCAGCGACCGCTACACACAGAGGACTGTGTAAGTGTATCAGGACCTAGCTTCGTCCATCGCTGGCTGTATCTGACGTCCCCTATTGTTCTTTCGTGACCTGTTGGCCCTTACTGTGCTGGTTTCCGTGGCTTCCCCACAGTATCTTTCAGCTGCACTATACTCCTGTCGCTTCGCGACTACGACAGTTACAATCCTGATCTCGTTCCGCTCATCGAGTCCTGCAGCGGTCTAGCCACCATCCTGTTCGCGATTCAACGTGCCCGGTCCCATTGGGATCCTCACCTGCTGTGTCTACCAACCAGTTTGCTCCTTCAACTTCACGGGGAAATGCAAGTCTACAACAGGCCGCCGTACCAAGAACAGAGAACCGGTCCGCCTTCCACATAGAGGGTCTCCACCACCATTGACTGATGCGCCAGTCATCGAGCTCCCACTACCGGTTCCTCCGGTTCCTGCAACACACGCCTTACTGGTTGTTCTACCTTCTTCTTCGGTCCCTCCCGGTCCGCTGCAGAATCCAGGTCCTCCCCCATTTCCATCCTCTGAAGTCTTTCGTTCCGTGATTGTTCGCGGTCTCCAGCTGTCTCCTGATGACGTTGCAAATCTCGAAGTGATCATCTCTTCCCGCATCGCCACGGCTCGTGCTTTTTCCATTCAACTTGATGAACTTTGTGCCAACTCTGCCGAACGTGACACTCTTCGCGCAAATGCAGCCGACATTCATGATCCTCGCACAACTAAAGTACAACACATGTCCACTAATAAATTCTTTTGTGACTCTAATGCCACTCTCGCCGCGGAAATTGGTCGCCTACAGTTAAAAACAACATCCTTGGAGGCAGCCGACACCCTTATGGAAAATAAATTGCCTTGGCTTCCTTGGCATACCCAACATTGCTCCAACTCCAAGACGCGCCGATCCCCATACGCACCGTCATCTGCCAAGCCTCGTTCACCATACGGACCGTCCCCCAAGTCTCGTTTGGCTCGGCCCAGCCCTGTCAATCCTAAGCCTCTGCCACCGACTACCCAGTCTTCTTCTCAGGGTTCTGCTCGCAGGAATCATCCTTACGGCCACACATTAATCTCCTCCCTCCACTGCCGTCTTCGGGAGTTCAACTTGGCTGTCGTGTGTACCCAACCCAGCTGTCGCCCGCATCTTCAATTCCTTCTCCGCAGCTTCATCCTCCATGGACTTCCGCAATTTGAGTGCCTGCAGTGTGTGGCAATTTGATGGCGCCACCTCTTTTACCCCAGTTTTTCTGGGATCGCCCAGACTTCGGACGTTTCCTATCGTCGTCTGCCATGCACTGCTTGCCGTCAGGTAACAAAGGGTGTTGTCCTTGGTTTCTGAGCCCTTCCATAATTGTTTTCGCTTACATAAACCGTACCTGTCGTGATGAAGAACCGATATCTCACTTGATGTGACCTTCTTTTGTGTTTCTTGCGAAAATGGGTTTTACATTTTTCTACATCACTCCGGATCTTCCGCCCTCTTCGATCCCCTGTAATCACATTGCGATTATGGTTCCTCACTATTTTTTGCACTCGACTTTTTTTACGGTACACCGGACCGGCCTGTGTTCTTCACACACTTGGGCCAACTCAGCTGCTGTGTATTCTTCGGTTCCTTTCAGTAGAACTGACTCCCAACACCCTGATCCTTCGAGTTACTCAACAAGCCGTTGTCGCTGATTTCTGCATCCACGTCTTAGACCCTCCCAGTATGTCGACCTTAAAAGTAATGTAACCTGTCCTTTCTTGTACATTGTTCATTACTTTCGCCCTGAACGTGATCACCATCCATTGTTACTTTATACAGCTTTCTTTGGACCCATGAAGAGTGTGTCCGCGGTCCCTGGCTCACCTTTGGCTAAGGTCCTACTTCTGTCACTTTCTTTTCAGTCCTGCTTCCTTCTCAGCCCGGACAAATGTCTTGTTGTAGCTGCGTCACGCTTACCAGTTCCCGGTATTCGGTCTTCCACCTATTGTCTTGCAGTCCCCTTTGTCTGGGACTCGTTTACCGATCCACCGTGTTCCGACTGTCCCTTTCGACACTATGACTGACAGTTGTCGCTCTTCTACCTCCCTCATGGAGTGAAACTTTGGCTGGTGTTTGGTTTGCAGGAGCGTTAGGTTCTGGGGCCGCCGGCTCGTAGCACGGGTGATCATTAACATTGGCCCCACTGCCATGTTTGACGAGGTCTGCTATAAGAGAGGCACGTAATGTATATTTTCGTCAACATTAAAAACACTAAAATACCAGGGAGTGGTCTAGTTGATTTTTGTTTTTACTTCCTTAACGAAAATATACATTGCCTCTAGTCGGAGGCCTCCCATCTCGGTCGCCAAGGTTACCACTGAGAGGAGCGGTCCGCCTCGGACGCTTATGTAGAGGCCTGTGCTTCGTGCATGTGCAGAAGGGAGCTATGAGCCCGGCAGGGAAGCCAACAAGTTTTGCGAGGGATTTGAGCCTCAATAGGAGGGAACTGTTATAAGAAAGACAGGTAATGCATATTTTCGTTTAGGGAATAAAAACAAAATTCAACCAGGCCACACCCTGGTAGTTTAGTGTTTTTTTGTTTTTCCCAGCAAGGCACCACCAGCGTGTAGTATGAACTTCCAGAGAATGTTGTTATGGCCCCCACGTTTTTCAGTTTTAACTCTAGGCTGCTAGTTCTCTGTCTGGATAAATGTGTTAGCCATGAAGTGCTGATTTGTTGACTTTAGTTCAGTTTTTATTTCTTAATTGCTGTGTGCTGCTAAATTAACTTTTTTAAATCTTCTTGGGTATTAGTATCAACCGGTTGTCCTGTCCTGACTTCTTGCCTTTTGTAGCAAGAAATCTTTATTTTAAATCGGACGTAAACACACAAATCACCACTTGTACACTACAGTACCGTACTTAGACTTAAATTTTCGAGGAAATCCCAAAAAGGGGAGTGAAACTGAACGGTATCGCTCAACGCCACCGGAAGGAGAATCACAACATAGCTTGGGACCAAATTTCCATTCTGCTTTATTCCAACACTGCACAAGAAGCTCACCTCCGTGCAGTTGAGTCCCTTTTTATTAACAGATTTTCGTGACATCGAATACCACTTATGACTCTCACAGGCTCTTCCACCGACTTGGTAGAAGGATTCGTGCGACCAGACCTGATGGCCAAACTCGACGAGTGCTGGAACCTGCACAGCGTTCAGACCTGCTTGTGAAAAATTGTCATGTTAAATGATTAGAAACACTTTTATCACCTCCAAGAATGTTTCAACAGCAGTTCACTTAAGTTTTCGAGGAAGAAAACACTGTTCCTCTTCTTCAGAAGACCACACCACAGCAGAGAACGTTCGTTCGATGTACGCTTACTCCATGTTCCTTTAAATCTTCGCGCACGTGCTGCCGACCATGCAACATGGAGTAAGCGTACATCAAACGAACGTTCTGTGCTTTGGAGTGGTCTTCTGAAGAAGAGGAACGGTGTTTTCATCCTCGAAAATTTAATTGAACTGCTGTCGAAACATTCTTGGAGGTGATAAAAGTATTTCCAATCATTTAATAGTCTGAATATAATCACTGCCTAAGTTGTTTACCGGTTTTTGCAAAAATTGTCATGACATGCAATGAAAAAACTCATGACAATACCATGACTAATTGGGGCAATGACTTATCATGATTTGTCATGAATGGCAGTCATGATTTATCATGATCTGCTATAACGATTTGTCATGATGTTCATGATGGTGCTTATTCATGATGATAAATCATGACAGTGAATCATGAGAAATCATGATAGCAGACCATGATAAATTATAAAAAAAATCATGATAAGTCATTGCCCCTATTAGCCATGGAATAGTCATGATTTTTTTTCATTGCATATCATGACAATTTGAGCACCTCCAGACAAAACGTAAAGATCAGTGGGTCACTCTGGACTGGAGCAAGATTCGAACTACTGATTGACGCTCGACATGTAGTGGACGTTGTCAAATTGTGTAGTCTACTTCTGAAGAAGAGGAACAAGATTTCCTTGAAAATTCAAGTGTAAGTACTGTACAGTAGTGTACAAGTGGTGATTTGTGTGTTTACGTCTGATTTAATGTCTTCAAACAATCACTGTCATCGCCGGTTGCCGGTTTTTCAAGTTCAAATCTTTATAGTTAATATTGGTTCAGCAACAAGGTTATGTCAAATTTTTCACTGTTTACATGAGAAACCATTACATAAATTCGGCCCGGTATCAGCGGCTCCAAGCCCTTCTGTTATCCACTATTATGGAAAATGTCCTTTATTATATATATTAAATTTCATAAAAGTCCCCCACCCCCATCCAATCATAAACGGGGGGATTGAGGTACAGTCACCCAACTATTTTTTAACCACCGTTTGGTATTGATACGCAACTCATGTTTGCAAACAGTTCTTGACATACAAAATCACATACAGAAGTGTAGCTGTGCCCTGGACTAGTAGAAAATGAATATCTGCAGTCACAAAAAATATGTATACTGTAGGCTAAGTTAGTATGCCACCAATATTTGTTTCTCAAATAGCGCTTCTTCCCGTTTTGATGCTTCATTCTGTTGCTATTATCTTGTATCACTGCCTTGTAGTAGTGTGTGCATGCCAAGTGGTGGCCAAGTCTGCCGAGGCTGCACGTCATGTCTGCATGATCTGTCTCGCACCCCACAGAAGCAGCTCCTAGATGCCCGAGTGTTTTGGAGCCAGTCGGACTCCATCTCCATTGTTACCAATCACAATGTAAGTATCACACTTCGTCTTCCATAAATTTGCACAGCTAGAATGCTTTTTTTCTGCACTTGTAAACCATTACTGCCATCACACTACTAACATGCATACAGTAACATACATGCATGCAGAACATTCTTGCTATCCCACCTACGTGTCCTAATTAGTATGAGAGAGGCATCCCTGAAAAAGGTCAGGGCAGTTAGTAGCCTTAATAAGGCTATACTGTATCGATATTGCATCGGAATCGGTATTTCTTAGTGATTCTTGGCAGATATCATATTTTAACGCTGCCGATAGAGAACTTTATCTGCTCTGCCTGCTAACTGCCTCAATCCCTGAAATAAGAGTGCAATATGAAGTCTCCTTTTGAATGAAATTAGTAAGGCTGTACCGAACGAGAATTTTTCAGCCGAACCGAACCAAACCGAACAGACCTTAAATACGCCGAACACCGAACACTTCCGAACCGAACAAAAATATACCAAACCAATCTATCTTAAACTAAAATGTAAAAGAACTTAGTTCACAAAGAGTCATGAAAGCACAAGTTTCTTAACAAATGTAGGTATTTTCACATGGACTTGTAGATGTTGAAACTCTGTTTTAACATAAAAAAAAGTCTCAACTACTTTTACATTTTCCCTTAAACTTCTCAACCGTTAGAGCTAGGAACTTGTGGTTTAGACCAACAGAAAGCTGGCGAAAAAACCTTCAAAATGGTGTATTCAAACATCAAAATCCGTCAATTAGAAGTGAAAATATGTTCGGTTTGGTATTTTGCGTTTGAAAGGCCGAACACCGAACCGAACACTCTCTGTTCGGCCATGTTCGGTTCGGTACAGCCTTAGAAATTAGTATTGGTAACGGTTTTCTTCGTAGGCCTTGGTCACGCCACTCCTTTGTTCGCAACCCAATTACCCACCTTTCTAAACCTACGTACATAAACCTCACATTCAATGAATAAATAATAACTTGTATGCAGAATTTACAGCTATTTACAGAGTAAAAACTTTGGATTCTAATAAATAATTTGTGGCATTTTGCTATGTTGATTTCGCAAGTTATTCCTTTCCTTTTCGGTGATACAAGAAATTTGTTAGTATTACATGTTAGCTCCTAAAACCCAAATCGATGTGGGGCCTCATTTGTGATAAGTATTTCTTCTTGCTCTCCACCATGGCATTAAGCTGGTAGTGAGAACGTGTAAAATAAATATTTTATGTTAAAAGTGCATAATAGAAATGTACATATTTGTGTGCAGCAACCTTACTTTTGGACAGCTGCCTTGTTTTTTGTAACCCATTTGGCTTTCCATCCTGGAAAGCAAAATGGGATCAGTTAGTCCGAAAGGTTGAGGGTTCCATTCCTGCTCCGGCAGTCTTGACATAAAAGTCCAAAGGAAACGGCAATAGGTTGCATTTATTTACTGTATTTGTGGTATCTCGAAGAAGCCCCAAAATGAATTGCTCTTCTTCAACCCACTTGGTACTTTCACAAAATAAACCTTTAGGCTTACTTGTATTACTTTGAAACGCTGTTGATTCACTTCGATCTTGGAAATTACTCATTACGCTCACTTTCAAACGAAAATGTAACCAGAAGACTCAATTTTCTTGACCCTGCCTTATGAAGATTGTTGAAGTACAATCGAAAATTTGCAAGGTACTGACAGTATCCTGTTTTTGAAAGTGAGCGTAATGAGTAACTTCGTGCTTTACTAGTGAGCAAACTTTTCAGTGATTTTTTTGCTAATCTTTAACACTGAAACTATTAAGGTACTGATTATGCAATCGTGCATCTTGACCAGCTGACAACACCTATGTTAATCTTGGTTATTGTGCAAAGGCTGTCAGCCAAGCCTTCATGAACTGCATTCAGATACAATCAAGGTTTCGTTCTCACCACCTTGCATGGCATGGTGAAACTCAGTTTAGTTTGGCGTTAAGTGTTGACGTGGCATTCACAACTTTTAAGCAATATGTGCATGATCATCATGCAGTAAATACTAATTAGTGCGATATATGGGGTCCTGCATTTCCTAATTTTTTTCCTAATAATGCTGTTGAAGTTCAGTCTGGTGTGCAGCAATTGTAGTGGCATCTGTGTGTCAATATGTCCACTTATTTCGGAGCCATAGCATCCTTCTGGTGTGACGCCGGTTAAAGGTGATACTGTATTTGTACATTGTTGTATCACTTTTGGCTGAATGAAATTTGTGAGGTGTTTCATAACTTAAAACTTTCATTTTCTTCAAAAATACTTCTCTTTAAATTCTAACTTATATTTGTTTAATTAATGCTCAACGACCAATAACTAAAGAAAAAGGTGCTTAGTCAGGCTGTCCAGTGTCCACTGTTGCTAGCAATCCAGCAATACTGCATATTGTTTTTTTGTTTTGGGCACGGTTGTGATCAGTCGTTTTCCTTTTGCCAGTGATGACATCAGGACTGAAATATTTTGGGGACTGAACTGAGGGCACAGCTTAAAACGAAGTGAGCCAAGGACCTTTTTTTCAAAGCAGCCACATTAGGCACTTTTATTCCATTTACTTCAATCTGAATGTAATGTAACCTTCAATGCAGTCTAATTTCAGGGTTCGTACCAGTGCTTACAAAACTTATAAGTCCTTATTTTTGATTTTGCAATTTGTAAGGCCTTGAAAGTCCTTCTTTTTAAAGGTCCATACCAACTTATTTCAGCCTCTGTGGCCTGTTTTGTTATCATTTCACATTTATTTTCTTAAATGTGAGGTGAAATGCGAAAACCCTTCAAGGCTAAGTTTGTAAAGCGGTTGGCAATTTGTTAAAATAAATCTAGGAAACCGCTGTGTGAAAAGCCGACCAATCTTTCATTTTAATAAGAAATTTGTTCAAGTTAGCTTGCCGTATTCAGTATTACGTACATAAGTTGGTGCTACTTTATTGGAAGGAATTTTGGGGCAAGTAAGCTTGCCATGGTCCAATTCACCACTTGTGAAATTGTTGATTTTGACCGCAAGTAGTGTTTAACGTCGGGTAGTATTTTTTTTCTGTCCTAGGCATAAATTCCAGGAAAATGGGTACCGGTATTTAACTAACTTTTGCTTGAAGATTATGCTCTCATGCATAAGCAATTGCAGCTTTTTAACTATAGGCCTCTTTGGAAGAAATAAATAATGAAATATTGGGGCAACAAAAAAGGCGTAAGTGAGCCTGCCCTTTTTGGAAGCCCAAGAATCAAACTCATTTCTTTTCATGGCCTTTGTTAGTCCTTTTTAATACTTTATGATTCCGCAAAAGGTACTTGCATTTCGTGAGACTTGGTACTTACGAAGTCCTTATAAGTCCTTGAAACCGGTTCAGCCAAACTGGTACGAACCCTGTAATTTTTATGTAAAATATGCCCCATAAACACACAAAATGAATGAGACTACACATATACTGCAAAGTATGAAATATCTAGATGCGTCGCCCGTCAAGTTCAGATTGTAAGCTTTCCCTGGAGGCTAACTGTTGCATCTGATTGTTATTGTTCAAAGCAAGACACAAGTGTTTGGGCGAAGGCTAGCTACTGCTTCTCTAACCCGATACGTTAAACCGGCATTTTCTGGTATTGAATACTAAATATTAATGCGACAGAAAGCTTTGAAATTAGATCGATTGGGGTTTACCGGGTAGACAACATAAAGTCCTCTGTCGAGCTGTGCATAACTGCTACTACTACAACTATTATTACCGTAAATCGTGGATTAAACGCCCATGGGCTTATGCAGTTAATCTGGCAAAAATAGAGGGGTGGGCTTTAAATCAAGCATTGTCAATTTTCTAACCGTTCTGAACATCTATTACAGAAAATTCGAAGCTTTTGAACGATCTCTGAAAGATCAATTTTTACATCCTTTTAATTGCTGTGAAAAAGGGAGGAGGCTTAGGGTGAGAGATGTCCAGGCCTTGTGCAGGTGATAGGAGCTAAAGGAAGAGTCCTCTATTACTACAGAGAGGGAGAAGGGACCAGTAAACATAGCAAGGAGTACTATCTTTATTTACATCATGTAACTTTTAGGTAATTTTTCTTAGAAAAACGATAATTTGAGGGGTGGGCTTTTAACTCCACTATTTCATGATTTTGACTTTACAGCATTTTAGGGGGTGGGCTTTAGCTTCAACTGGGATTTTAATACACAATTTACGGTACTTAATACTAGCTAATTCCACTCGGATAAAATAATTTATGCGGCCGATATGCTTGAAATTTGACATTCAGTTTTTGTTTGACTCCAATAGGTGCAGGTGCCTTTTATGGTTTGACATTTGGGGACGGTTTAAAATGTTATTTTCGTGAACGTTGGGAACACGCCATCTGTTATCAAAATGATTGTCCTCCATGCCCGAATAACAATGCAGCATTGGTTAACTTATTGTTTCCGTTTCACAATCGTATCTAAAATTAATAAACTCTCTCATCGTCTACTACACTGTTTACGAGGAAGAAAATCCGTGAAGGGTAACTGCTCCTTGAATAAAAATAAATAAAAAATAGAAAAAATAATGTAAATAGGCCTAAACTAAACTAACTTATCGGTACCACTTGTTTCTGTTTTGCAATCAAATGTAATACAACGGGCACTTTAGTGGAAATATAATTAATCAGTGACCATTAATTATACCAAAGTGATGATTTTCTTTAGACTGTTAAAGAAACTATTTACAGTTATATTTTCATAAGGAGCTCACAATCAATACTTTCACTAAAGCAAAACCATGAAACAACCAAAAGGCGTGGTGATATACAAAAACCCCATAAGGGCAAAATGACCCATCAAGTTTTCACTGTAGAAAGTTGTAATAACAGAGCCTATCCTAGCCATCATCTCTTGGACACCCCATTAGGTCTACAGATCAACGTTTATTTACGCATGGGTCCACGGTTTCCTCGGGCCGTGGTTCACGGTACCCCCAGGACCATAGTCCTGTTAGGGACACCCAAAGGGGCCGCAGTTTCGTACCACGCTGCTCCAAGACTGCAGTTGTTAGCCACGTGGCGCTTCTTTCACTAGAAGCTGCAGACGGACTGCAGTCGACCGTGCACTTCGTAGTATAAAGATTCTTTCACTGCGACCCTTACACACTGGCGCACCATGTGTTTTCTCCTAACTGCTTCCAAAGACAACCACTTCCGAAGACGACCGCTGCCAAAGATGACCGCTTCATCTTCTTTGTCATTGGCCTGGCTCTTCCGGCCTCTCTTCAAGGTCTCAAAAGGGCCGCTCTGACCTGACGTTGCCTTACACCTTAGGGTGACAACGACTACTTGGATGTCAGCATCGACCGCGACAGACACTGACCTACACTTACCGGAACGCATCTTTATATGAGGTCGCCCGTGCCAAGCCTTCTTGCCCAAAACGGGACAACACCACTGATCCAGTCGCCAGTTGTTCCTACATCGGATCTCCTTAGCTGCTACCTTCGTTTGTTTCACAAACCTCCCCGGCCTAAACAAAGCTACCGGTCTTCCTGTCCCTTTCTGGTCCCTCCGGCCATCACTCCCTAGCACGACTCTAGAAGGAATAGATCAACCAGCTTACTACAGCGGAGCACCACGCTCCCTATGCTTACTTTCTTCACCATCTGTACGATCATCCAGAACACAACCTCGGTCGCTTCGACCAGCGGTCCCTCAAAATTTGACTTCCCTGCCGTGCTCGTAGTTTCCCTTCTGAGCATGCCTCTGTATAAAGCGCTGGCTACATCTTTCTAACTAGGGCACCACCAAGTGTGGTTGTCTCCTCCAGCTCTCCCATGGAAACCAGCTCTACAGTTGACGGACCGCCTTGGCAACAGTAAAGCAGTTCCTGAAAA
>JAHWFP010171535.1:27869-49598 GCA_023313725.1 Lithobius niger
AAAAAAAAAAAAAATAAGTAGTCTGAATGTTCAGACAAAACCTGGAAAACATTGAGAACCCGGAACTCTCAGGGAAAATGAAAACGGAGCCAAAATCTCAGGGAAATTTCAGGGAAAACAAGAAATCTTCTAAAAATCAGGGAAACACAGGGAAATTAAAAAAAAAAATGCCTTTATGTCTGTTCTCCAAGTTCCGTTGAATTAGCAGATCAGCAACAAAATCCTAGGCGAGAAGCAAATATTTTGATTTGTGCTTTAATATGTTCAAGTATTTTAGACATAACTTCAATAAACCGAATCGTAAGCTATAAGTACCAACATCTGTGATGAAAATACTTTTATCCTGTCTGGACTGGTCTCTAAAGCCACTATTTTCTGGGATGTTGGATTATTTTCGTACAAATATTAATAAAAGCAAGAATTTATAGAGTTTGGGAGGAGAATTTGTAACTCTAAAAAGTCCCTATTGAAACACGATAAATTCGTCCCCATTAGTTCAGTCCGAGTTTTCAGAGGGCGCCACATGTTCTATCTGGTAATTTTTGCTCATTTTTCAGCCCGATTCTAAAGCAAACTAAATTACAACTAAGCTAATAATTAAATATAAGCTAGTTTCATTTAGTGTAGTTTAATTTTAGGCTTAAATCTGAGTAGAAATTCCCACATAAAACACGTGGCACCCTCTATAAACTAAGACTGAACTAATGTGAACGTATCTAAGACGTTTCAGTATGGGTCTCAAGTCACAAATTCTCCTCCCCAACCCTATAAATTCTTCATAAAACCATTAGCTACAGCCTGTTTCCCTAACGAAACATCTCGTAAACACCTGGAAATTTCCATTGGGTGCACCTGGAAAACCTGGAAATGTCAGGGAAATTTAGAATTAAAAAATTGTCTGAACCCTGTCCAGGTTTTGTTTAGCTCAAAGATGCTTTACAGAAACTGGTCCCTATTTCTTTAGATGGTCCATTATTTCTGTAACACCCTGTTTATTTTGAAAAGCAATTATTGAAGTCAACATCCTTAACTAATTTTGCAGCAGCATATCAATACTGATAGTAGATTCTCTAAAAAACCAATAGTGTAAGCAGTATTTAAACAAAACACTGCTGTGTCTACATCCTGTCTACAGGGTAGTCAAAAAGTCTGGTCACAGCAAACATCTAGGGAAGCATTGGTCGTAGAAAGGTACGGTTGATATGCTGAAATGTCACGTGGCGAGTCCCATGGCGGCATCAACCAGAATGACCTTGAATTACCTGATCAAGGTCATTCAGTTTTTATTGTTGGAACCCTAAGAGATACAACATAAAAGTCAATTTCAAAGGTGTGCGGGGTGACGAAATAAGCCTCGTACAGAATGCAGAACTGAAATACCTTCATAATTACATGATCTACTAACAAAACAAAGACATTGCGGTGAAGCTAACAAAGGATAAGCAACCAATCCGTACCCATTTTTCTCCAAGTTACTCATCCTTATTTATTGCAACATGTACTATTAGGATAAGCGGAGTACTTCTGAAAGTCATTTAATAATGACGGAATCATGGTGAAAGTATACCAACACTACTACATGATTAAAGGTAAATCACGCCTACAGTCAAGCAAAGTTTGCTTCACGGCATTGCTGTTCTTGTTTTGTTTGTAGCTCCTGTAATTATGAAGCTATTTTAGTTCTGCTTTCTGTACGAGGTTTATTTTGTTAGCCCGCACAACTTTGCAATTGACTTCTATTTTGTATCTCTTCGGGTTCCAAAAATAAAAATTGGATGACCTTGATAGGATGATTCAAGGTCATTCCGGTTGATGCCATGGGACTCGTCACGTCACATATTTCAGCATATCAACCGTACCTTTCTACGACGAATACTTCCTGAGATGTTTGCTGTGACCTGACTTTTAACCGCCCTGTATATTCCTTGGCTGTAATGATTTTTTAGGTTTGAATTTTACGTTACATTCTTTAATTGCCCCTGTTGCGATTATGCAGGCTGATTGGTGGTAAAGTATTTTTGTGTTGACTGTGTCTACACTTGCGGCTTTGAAGAATATCCGGTATCAGGATCGAAAATTTGCTGCAAAATACTACTAAGTTACTTAATTCTTTGTCATATGACCAAAATGTAAAATTTGTATTTTCAAGTATGAAATTACGAATTCAGAATAATTGTTACTAAAAAATGATGATTTTAAATAAAAATAACTTTTTCCAATCCTGCATGTAAGTAGTTTCCAACCTTTTTTGAATCGTGTCAAATTTTGAATGAGAAATAAAAAAATAAAAAAACAGAAAGGAGGAGCAATCACAGACTTTTGACTTCCTGGTAGACGTCAGTATTTTGCAAGAATAAAAAAACTCGTTCTCATATTACAATTTAAATAAATTATCGAGCGTTTATAGTTTTCTTGCCCTCCTTAGTATTACAGCTTGACTTTGTGTCGTAGGGTATTTCATAAACTCAGAAAGTTTCTGTCGTGTTGTTGTTCATGGTGGGCAAACAATGTGTGCAAAAAAAAGGATGAAAAGGCATGACGAAAAAAAAAAGGACGCCATGGGCACTGGTATCAGTTATAAATATTTTGACACTTCAAACGTGTTCCTGTCAATAAATCAGCCGGAAAACTTACGTCAAAGTCAAAGTCAGCTCTGGAGGAAAAAAGGTAAAATGGTTTTTTTTTTAATGAAATAAAGTTTGGTTACTGGTGTAAGTTCATTTTCCATGCTCGCAATACTTTGTAGTGTTGGGTGATATCAGTAACCTCAAAAACTGTACCAGATTTTGGTACCGTCGCGTGTCACTCTATACTCAATGTTCGTTCGGTGAACACTTTACCCTAGAAATGAAAATAAAATTCATGGCTTTGAAAAGTGCTTGAAAAACTTGAAAAATTCAAGTCCAGGAATACACCTGGAAATTCGCATAACAGAAAACCACCTTTCTGGTTTCCATCTTGGAAATCGGTGTGTAATCATGCAATGGTGAGAAACACAAAACTTGAAAAAAAAATTAAATAATAAAAATAAAGTGTTATATATTCTGTAAGGTAGCAATGATAAGCATTGTGCACTGCAAGTTTAAAGTGATTGTTACTTCTTAAAAATGCCACTCTTCAGCTTTTCGCTCTTGATTGCTACTATCTTATTTCTATGATAAAGTTTTTCTGTTAGGCCTATTTCCGTGTTTATTTTATTACGTAGTAAATTTTACTGGCAATCCTATTGCATTATAACACTCCAAGTTAAACTTGGCTTTCACCATGTTGGCTGTCAAACAACAAAATTAGGTTAGCTCGTATATGATGTCATGCCACGCAAAACAAAGTTTGGGGGATTGGAGGAAATAATTTTATGAATTTGTACCATGTTTTGTGCCTAGATCTTTATTGCCTGTTGCAGGTCACTGATTGCATAATAAAGGCTTATATCTTCGCCGGTATTGTCTTTTCTATACACAACGATAATCGGTATAATCACAAATTGATCTTAAGATCATCAAATGTGATGGTAAATGCCCAACACAGTTCGCTAGCCTATACCAGACAAGTAAACCCACCCAGTTCTCCAATCTGCGTCATATTATTATTATTATTATTATTATTATTATTATCATTATTATTATTATTATAATTTAATTTGGTCTATTTGGTCTTACCAAATAATAGGCGATATAAATATTGATATATTAAAAATTCCTGAAAATAATGAAGACAAGTACGAACAAAAATGGATAGATAATTATGAAAACATGTTAGCAAAACTGGGCTACGAAAAAAAAATAGATTCACCAACAAGAGAGGAAATAGTAACTAAGAATGGACAACACCATTTACAACAGACTTGCATTGACCATATCTATATTAAACATGAAAGAGGAGAAACTAATGGAGCAACACTGACAGAAAAAATTTCAGACCATTACTTTACTATGTGCTGGATGTGGAATATAAAACAATACTTACCTAGAAAAAATGATGGAAAAATAACGCAAAATGATTACACTAAATTCAATCATGGAAAAATTGTAAAGGAAATGAACAATCTAAAATGGGATGTGATAGATCATTTAACATGTCCTGACGAAATTTACAATACAATAACAAATAAAATAAAATCTATATACACTAGCAGTATAATAAAAACTAACATAAAAAAAAAAACAGGAATAAAAAGGAAGAGAATAAAAGAAAAGAATGGATAACAAATGAATTAATAATTCAAATAAACTTTAAAAATGAATTATGGAATAAAATAAGGAAAAACAATGGAAAAGGTACAGAAATATAAAAATGTTAAAAAAGAAATAAATAAGAAAATTCAAGAATGTAAACAAAATTATTATAAAGCAAAGTTGAAGAGATTAGAACAAAAAAAGAAATCGATATGGGAGGTAATAAACGAAATTACAAAAAATAACAAAAAGGTTAGCATTGATGACAGTATAAAGAAGACTTTTAAGGGAGAATGTACCTCAAAACTGACAAATGACTTTAATGAAGTGTACTCAAAACAAGTCCCAAATCTGAAAGGAAGCTTTAAGAAAGAACACGACTTGTACAAAAGTGGAGACTTTTATAAAAAGATAGGAGCAAAATCAAAAACAAACCAGACTGTAACACAAAAAACAATGTACATTGACTATGCAAATGATAAAGATATAATAGAATTAATCAGTGAGTTAAAAGATACAAATGCAACAGGAATTGACACAATACCAACTGAACACATAAAAAAAACAAAAGAAAATACAGCAAAAGCTATATGTAAACTAATAAATGCAATGATACAAAAAGAAGTATGGCCAGATATGTTAAAAATCCAAGTAATAAGGCCAGTGTATAAAAAAGGATCTAAAATGGATAAAAATAATTATAGACCTATAGCGTTACTCTCTGTAATTAATAAAATAATAGAAAAATTTTTTGCAAATAAAATAAGAAAATTTTTAGATAAAATAAAATCATTTAATGAAAGCTAATATGGATATACAAAAAATAAGGGTACAACTGACTTGCTAATAGACTTGAATGATACAATTACAAAAGCATTAGATGAAGGGAAGTATGTTGGTGTAGTGCTAGTAGACTTGCAAAAGGCATTTGACACTTTTGATAATAACATATTACTAGAAAAGTGTAAATGGTTAGGGCTCAGAGGGAAAATTTATAATATTCTAACAAGCTATTTAAGTAACAGGAATACAATAGTACAGCTACAGAGCATAAACAGCAACTTAATTGAAACAAAATTTGGAGTACCACAAGGCTCTGTACTAGGACCACTACTTTATTTAATATACACAAATGACATATCAGAAAATCTTGAAAAGACAGAAATATTTTTATTTGCAGATGATACCATCATAGTTTCAATACATCGCAAATACGATAAAATGATGAGTAATTTACAACATGATTTTGACATATTAAATGATTCAATCAGATTGGTTTATTGAAAATGAATTATTCATTAGCAAATGGACAGTACAAATGGACATTACAGTACCAAAAATGAACAAAAGCAAAAATATTGGAATAATTAAACATTATGGTGACTGTAGGAACTTGGATGGTAAAAATAAAGATGAAATGTGTAATGAAAAATGTTTAAATTTAGAAAAAAAGAAATTTACAAAGTACCTAGGTATAGAAATTGATTCAAATTGGAATTTCAAAATGCATGTATTACAACTAATATCCAAAATAAGACAATTTCTACCAAAGATGTATCTGCTGCAAAAGATACTAGACACAAAAAATAAGAAAATAGTGTACGATGCTTGGATTAAAAGTATAATAAGATACGGCATAGAACTTTATGGATTTGCATCTGACTACTTGATCGAAAGATTACAAAAAGTGCAAAATAATATTAAAGTTTTAATTGGCTATGAAGGAAAAGAACAAAAAACAAATGACATTTTTAAAGAGAACGAAATATTAAAAATAATAAAACTCAGAGATTATATTATATTAACAAAAAATTATTACATAAATAAATTTAAAATCTATAATAAAGAGAGAGAAATAAATCTAAGGAAAAATAAACAAACATTCTCACAACCGACGTTCATATGGGAAAAGAAATAGAACTATACCATGTATTTTTAATGAAGTGCCAAAAAATATGTTAAAATGGCTAAGTCCCACAGCAGGTCAAACGGTCGGGGCTCAAAAACTGGGAGTACAACAATTTAAAAGACTTTAAGATAAAAATAAAAAATACCATGACAAAAGATACATAAATTTTAATAGGTACCACTAACAAGATAATAAACCTATAAAATAAACCAGGGTCAAGTGTTGTTAATAATAGCAAAAAATTGTGAATAAGATGCTTTGTATAAACTCACACAAGCTGTATTACAGCTTCGAGGATTGCAATTTGTTTGTAATTTGCTATTGGAATAAATACATTATTATATATTATTATTATTATTATTATTATTATTAATTACACATAAAATATCTTTTTTACTTCTTGTTAAACTGGGTAGAACATACTCTTATTCCACATGTTGACCAACCACACTTCACAATTTGCTTGTGTGTCTTAGTTCAATTGAGCTTAGCTTAAAACATGTATTGTTTTTAGGCTGGTTTATCGTTATGTTGATTCCATTCTTTTTCAGAAAGCGGAAGTAACAGAGCAGTTAAGCAGTTTGAAATCATTAATACGGGGTAAGCCTGTTTTTTTTTCCTTGCCCTGTCTAAAATTTTGTACTCTTAAGTTAAAAAAAAAATTAAAAATCTAGTCTTATTGTGGCAAGACCTGTATTTTAAGGTCAGCTAAAATAGGAATTGAAACTATTGGTGCGATTCTTTTAGTGAAGGCCTAATCTGGTGATGGATTATAAGTAGGCTTTGTGAGGAAAATAAAAATCAATTTTAGGTATGGAATTGTAAAAAGTACAATTCTAGGGCCTAAAATTAAAATATCCTAAGCATTAAAGTAGAATTTTAGGCCTGGAAAAGTACTGGCACACTGCCTGGACATGTAGATTTTTTTTATTTATGTTTTCAGATAAAATCTGTTAATCTTATAGATCGACATCACTGCCGTTTTACTTTTACTTTTACTGCTAGTGCTGCTTTTTAGGAGCCAAGTCCCACTGAGAAAATCGCCAAATTCAAATTTGTTTTACCGTTGACGTATGTAGTTGCTTTTGTGAACGGAACTCTGGGCTAGGCCTGAAGAAGGTGGCAGATAATTGGCCACCGAAAATTCGCCTGAGATTTAAAGACTTTTTGGTATTGTGTATTTTTGTTGTGAGTAAAATCTGTTAAGCCACACTTGACTACAAAAAATTCCAGAAGCCTTTTCTTTTTAGGCAGCTCTGATTTCGAAATGTTAGATTGCTTTCCTCTGATTCCCATTCCTCAAATATTAATCCGCTCAATTTTTAACTTCCTTTCCATCGAATTCCAGCTAATTTTGAGCAACTTCCCAGAATTTAGGCCAATAAAAGTTAAACAAGCGGTTCTCACGAGTGTCTGATTAGTAGAACATTTTTTTAAGCCGAAATCTTAAAAAATAATTTAAGACTTAAGAAGATGTATGTGTCACAGCAAAAAAACGATCTAAAGAAAAACTTACATAGTGTACAACCTGGAAATGGCTAACATGGCATTAAAACATAAATATGATACTCCTAACAAAATATTTCAGGGTTTAAGGATAAAAGCCATTACTTGCATCTGAAAAATCACGAGTTAAAAAAAAAATTAAAAGACCTGCTACTACTTCAATTAATTTGTAGTACTACTCCTGAGAATCATTTAATTAACTTTTTATTGCCGTCAAAAACTTCAGTTACCCGATTTTTCCTTATATAGCAGTTCCTAGCCTTCTGAAGGCTCAATCCCTAGCGATGAAAAGTTGGCTTCCCCGCAGTACTCGCAGCTCTCTTCCGCGCATGCGCTCATGCCTCTATATAAAGCGCCTGAGTCGATCTGGCTTCATATTTCTTCCTAGGGACATCATCACGAGTGGATCTTCTCTTCAGCTCTCCTGACTTCTACAATACAGGTTGCAGATCTGTCTACCATTGACCACGGTCGCCACTAGTGTTTGCTTTCGCAGCCCAAGTTCGACTTTTGGATTCTCCGGTCGTCCTGGGGTTTCCGGATTATTCTTCTCCTTTTCAGCGTCCGATTCCTATACCGGACGATCGCTGTTCCAACTCTTCTCCGGTCGCCCTTCCGGATTCTTCTTCCGGTTCCCTTGGGCTCCTCCTCCCCCCTCAAAGACTGTTTGGACTAGGGTACCACGGCCTCCTCGTCTTTCACAGGCAGCACCTCCTCACCGTTCCAGTCGCCTCCCTCATGCCAAACCTTTATGGATCTTCATGAATGGAAGACATGTTCTAAGCTCGTCTCTACCGAGCTCATTAAGAAGACTGCTATATTTTCACTTCGGTCGCCAGCGAGCAGACCCAACTCCACGGCAATTACCTCCTCGGCCGCCTACCTCGGCTACGACTGCCAGGAACTCTAATCCACGACTGGTCGTCACTAGGTTACCGGTTCCCTTTCCTCATTTTCCTTCGTCAGATTCGACTGCCCCGACGTCAACATAGACCCATCGGTCCCTCTGACCGACTGCTGTTTTTCGGAACCTCCACCGGTCCCTTCTTCCTCCTCTGCCGCGGCCGCACCGCTGGCACCTGCCTTGCAGGTCCCCGCTTCACCATGTCTCCTCTGCGTGGAACTCGCCTCCTCTCCCAGCCCGGGATCATACGCTGCGGGCTCCCGCTCAACTGACTTCCTGTCTTGTTTCATCATCTCCAACATTGGTCGCTATGAACAATATTACCATCACCGGAATCTCCAGACTAAGCCCGGCCACCTCGTCGGTCGCCCAGTCTATCATAACTCGTGCCAGCCAAGGAGCTCAGCAAGCTGCTGGTCATTCATGCACGGACTGTTTAATTCCACCACCAATAACACCGACCTCTGATGTTCATTCCCAGCGCTCTCCCTCTTCCAACAAGGACTAGCTTTTCCAGCCTACGGCTGACCTCAAGCAGCGGTCGCCTTCTACCTTATCTTGTTAATAAAGTTTCTTTTTGTATTAATTGTCCAATGCAAAAAAAAAAACAACAAAAGAAAGCTAAAACAAAGAGCAAGCATGACGATAACGACTTTCATTGCCGCGTCTTCAAAAAAAAATGTTGCAGGGGCTCTTTGTTAGCGATCGATCAAATCCTGATCCCTCGTCACACTTTCACTCCACCCGGTAGATACTACCTCCTCTTCTCCGTCAAGACCTTCAAAGTGGCTTTATCTTGCCGACAGACTCCTTCGATTAAACAATCTCACGGTCGCCTCCTTGACCTTTCCATCTACCAGTGTTCGATGAGCTTCGATCCTTCTGTACGATCCTTCTGCACGCCACAAGATGGGCATCGGTTCTCTCTCACCGGTCACCTTTCCTCCCTTCTTTGTCATCCTCCTTTATAGCATGTTTTTCTTCCATTAGCTACCTTCTACCAGTACTGGAAGAGGAGGGGGGGGGAGTTGGAGACGTGAAGAGTCTACCTTAACTAGGCACCAAAAGCAAGGCATTCTATCACACCAAAGTGCAGTCACAGGATCCACTTACCTCAAGCCAACTATTGTCCTATGTTTTCAATGATTGGCACTTCTCCAGCTGGCTCTTGTTTTCCTTACGGCCTCCTCCCTTGTCCTGGGCCAACTCAGTCGCCCCAACCGGGGTCCCCCTTTACGACTTACTGTATAGTCACCATTGCAGTCAACGGTCTCTATGGACACTTCTTTGTGTCTCGCCTCATCACCACTAGACGGTGCAGGTTGTTCTTCATTTTTCTGCGCTTTGCTCAGTGCCTTCCTCATGCAGCCGACCATTATCGCACCATTTGTGTCTTCAGTCAAGCTTCGACCCCAACCGATGAGGAGCCACCCAGTCCGACTATTCCTCCAACAGCTACGTTCAGCTCCTGTTGCCGGCCATACTAGTCCCTTTTCAGACCCCGTCAAATGTTATTGCCTCGAGTTAACCAGTGCCAAGAGCCATCTATACCCCCATCCCTGTTGTCAGTTCCACCGCACGTGCGACTGGTTCACTCGAAAGTGCAGAATGTGTGCGCGCCTTTCAGAAAAGGAATGGAGGGAGATTTTGTGTCGTCACAAAAAATCTGGCAACGTACATTCAGAAAGCGAATCAACGAACCCTTTCGAGCAACGGCTCTGGCTCGTCCGGTGCCGCCTCTAAGAAGCCCCTTCGTGGTCAAGTGTCTTCCTTGGACCCTACACCCGATCCGGTTCCTCCGGTCCTCCAGTATCCCATAATGATCCTCAACGGTTTCCCCTGTCGACATCGAGCCGAAAATTTAAGTCCACCCTCGGCATGCAGACTTAAAACAAGACTTCATAATCTTCAAGCATGGTTTGTGCGTCTCTCTCGTCAGCATCTTGAACCGTCCCCTCTTCATCTGATATGTCACGTTCTTCTGCAGTGGCTCCTTTGGTCACTTCAAAAAACAGATCGGTCTTTCCCAATGCGGACGTGATCCGCTCGGCATTGCTTCAAGGGCTTCAGTTAACGCTAGAAGATTTAGCCCATTTCAACATCAATTGTGAATCTCTTCTTTCTAGAGCACGCTCCTTTGCACAGGAGCTCGACATTCTACGAGAGTCTGAACTTAATATGGAATCCCTATGTTCTATTGCTGTTACAGTCCCTACTCTTCAAGAGACAATCAACGCTCACGTTGCGACCGAGAACTTTCTTTGGTACTCCAACTCTTCCCTAGCTGAGGAAATCGGTTGCCTTCTACACGAAATTACTTACCTCCGTGCCACGAATGCCCTCATGAAGGAAAAGCTCAAAAAACTTTCACCCCTACCTCGCACACCACCTTGGAGGGAACAACACTGCATGAAATTAAAATCTCGTCGGCCACCTCACGGTCGCCCTCCCGTAAGGCGGCCGACGAGATTTAGATTTCACACACTGTTGCATTTTTGAGTTTGTCTGCATTGAATGTAATTAAGTCTAGATTCCCGTTCGAATGAAGACATTTGTGAAATTAAATTCGTATTAACGTACTGCTACTGCAATGCTACTCCAATGAATGACTTTAAAAACTGCAGATCCCATGAAGACATTATTTAATTTCAATGACTACCGAAATCAGATTTAAGTCAGTGGAGTTACATTGTAATAGAATAAATTCCTTTAATTCATTATATTGAATTGTCGTGCATTAAATGAATTCCACTAAGACGAAATTGAGTAATCTCCCTAAATCAGGACCAGACCTGCACCTATTAATGGCTTTGACCATGTGGGGTGATTTGTATCCTGCAGTGGTTGTACAGTAAAAGAAACTTGTAATTTTTAGTTAATTTTTTTAATGAAATTTTTAAGTTTCAGCAGTAGTACTGGTATGTTTGTTTTTTTTCTGAATTATTTATTCTGTTGTGCTGATATTTAATAGATGCTGAACATGCCATCAACAAACCGGATGACATTTACAACTTGTCGGAGATATTAAAAAAGCTTCACCAGAGTTGTGACTTGCCATGTCATCTCATGACCGTGGAAAAAGTAAAGCTAAAAGACAATGAAGTAAAGTAAGTGATAAGTTTAATTTTCAGTGAACTTTAGCAAATAAATTCAAATAAATTGCTCTCCGCTGTCAAAGACGAAGTTTGCTTTCTACTCGCATACTCTCAACTGCCGCTATTCCAGCCACATTTAATTGGGTGTGTTCCCTCCATGATTCGTTGCCTTGTTTTGAGCTTGTGTGCTTGATACTGGTTCGTGTTGGACCTTTGGCTCAATAGTACGGCCTCGAATAACGTAATTGCCCCTTCAACATAAAATATCCGAGGGCTCAATACAGCTTGATTACGGCTTGGTATACTGATGTGAATTGATCTACAGCACTTTTAAGCTTTCTGACAGGACTGATTATTTTTTTTAATTTTTATTTAAGTCAGAATAGATATGGGCCCACAGTACACCTTACAGGGGAGGAACAGGTATACTGAGTGACAAATTACAAGTTACATAGAAAAAAACAAACAAAACCAACAGGAGCACGGTAATACATTTCAGCGAAATCCTATTTCCCAATACGACGTTGTGCCACACGTCGAGTGTGTGCCCGCTGGTGTTCAAAGTGAGTCGCAGGCAGCCTGAACGAGCATGTGACTTCTGGAAGGCATTTTCTGAACATCGTTGAACGGTTTCAAACCTCTTTATTTGCTTTATCTGAAGTGAAGTTAATAGAGGTGTGCGAGTAGAATAATTTTACTTTCAAGTCCAGCTTAGCCAAGTTTGCAACAAATCGAGTGTCGAGCCGAGTTCGTTTTGCAAATGTGTTTTTTATTTAAGTGTAATAGCTAAGATGCTGCTTAACGGACTGTGCGTGGTCAACATCTACAACTAGTTTTCCCATTTTTAGGATATAACTTTAAAATGGTTTGAGCTAGTGGCTTTTAATACGCATCACCGGAAACCTTTTGAGACAATGAATTTGGTATATTTGAACGTCAAAATCGGTCAAGAATTGGTAAAGTTATCGGGTTTTTTCCAGATTCGAGTTTTCCGAATATGGATGCAAGAGACGAGCCGAGTTCGATTACGTTGCGTTCTCGGCTCGGCTCTAATTTTTCGAGAATTGCTCATCCCTAGCAGTTAATCAAACTTTATTGAGACTGGTAAAGTAGACGGGTAGGATACAGAATTAAGGGTAGTCCACTGGGATCAGCGAGATGGGGATTCTTCTCTGCGTTTTGTGATCTGCTAGCTACATCCTTAAGTACATTGTGGCATCAACAGAGAACTTTTAGGCTGTGCCTCAAGCAACAATTTAAGAAAAACTTCAACACAATGCGCACTCCAAACCTTGTGAGGAGTCCCCGGGGACTCCGAACTTCGTCAGAAAGTGCTGCCCAGTGGTCAGAATGGTCAACTACCAGACAAGTGGACGCCGGATCAAATCCCGCGACAAACTAAAGTACACATACAAACCATTTTCTAGGTATAAGAGGAAAGTTTGGGAGTGTCTTCTCTTGGAATAAAAAAAAAAAATTGGTCTCTGTGGAAAACTTTTGGGGATTCACGAAATACCGGCAACCGGTGTTTACAGTGGTTTAAATTCGACATGACCCCAGAAAAATACACAATAACCACCACGATGAACACTTCTTCAATGTTTACTTAAGTTTCCTTCAGAAGTTACAGTACACACAAAAGAAAAATATCCGAAACTACATGTTAAAAGTTCGCAGAATTCAAATGCACGGAGACAATAATCCAAATAATTTTAAAATAGTAAAAACAGCCCTTTCGGCCCTGTTACTCAGGTTTGTAGACATATTCACTTGCTCCCTGCATCACACAACGCAACACCTAAATTAAAACAAGAAAGTTGCGGGTTCTTGCGAATTTTTGGTGGCTATTTGCAATGCCATCTTCATCAGGCGCAAGCCTATAGAATCCACCAAACTATTAGAGTCATAATTATTGGAATTATGTAGAAAATGTCCGCTCATTTTCACAACGAATTTACGCTGCCACCATCCTCAGGCACTCCGACGAAAGTTTTTCGGTGTCCAGCCACCGAAAATTAGCTGGACATTAAAAAGTGTCCTCGTTGTGAAAATGAGCGGACATTTTCTACATAATTCCAGTAATTATGACTCTAATAGTGACGAGAACTTTCACAGCAAGGTAACGAACGATGTAATCCACCAAACGCACTCAATTCTGGTGTTTCGTTGTGTGAAGCAAGGAGTAAGTTATTCTAGAAATGAATTTATTGCAAGGGATGGACTAGCGGAATGAAGCTTTGTGACCGTACAAACGTGATGTGGAGTGTTGACAGAAATTGGTGTCTCATGTTTGATGGTTTATCCCATTTGTATGTGGCTTTTGAATTGCAGTCTTCTTATTTTTCATTTGTAATGTAAAAAATGCCATTGTAGATGTGTTCCTGCCTTCCTGTCAATAGAAAACAAAAATACCAAAAATCCTTACACTACTGAAGTACTGTTACTGACGAGCTTAATGGTTTAATATTTACAGGTTTACCTTAGATGAAACTATTATCGATCATTTGAAAGAGGCTGGTGACCTCAGTGCTGAAGCCCATTCAAGGTACAGTACTTAAATTTTATCATAAACTAAGCCTACCTAAAATTCAGATAAAGTGTGCTGTACAACTCTAAAGCGAGAGGGAAATAAATGGTATTTTCCTTTTTCTCGTTTTTTTAAGGTACAAGCTGGTTCCTTTGGATGAATTACCATCCGAATTTGTTGACAACCTTCCTGATGACGAATCAGTTTTGTCAGGTAACTACATTTGGATCTCTATTTGAATCATGGAGCGTGATAATAGAACAAAGAATTCTCAGTTAAAGCATTGATTTGCATGCATTGCCTTTCAGATGATACTAGTTCCATCACGTCAGCCCTGTCTGGTGTTCCCGAATCCGTAACTGACAACGACAGCGTGTCCGATAGAGGGTCAGTTGTGCGAGATGCGTCAATAAGTAGTAAGACAAGTTCAAAGGCTAGAGCAGGGTCTTTGTGTAAGTATTTGTTAAACTTATCAGTGCATGTGCATGCATGTCTTAATAGTGGGCTTTACCCTTTCCTCTCCAGATGTACGGGCAAAAGAGAGAGGGGCCTTTTTATAAAGTCACATTGTTTGTTTGGTAACAGTTTGATCTTGCGTCCTCTTGGCCCCGAGACCAAGCCTTTAACAACTCAGCTATGCTTTACTAGCTTCTAGGGATGTGTGAGTAGACTAATTTTAATTCGAGTCGAGCCGAGTTTGCGACGGAAGAATTGAGTATCGAGCTGAGTTCGAGTATTTAGGGAAGACAGTTATTTTGCAAGTGTCTTTTTCAATTGTTAGTGTAATAATAACTAAAATGCTGCTTAACGGACTGTGTGAGTCCACGTGTACAAGTGGTTTTCATTTTTTAGGATATAACGTTAAAATGGTTTGAGCTAGTGGCTTTTAATTTACACCACTGGAAAGCTCTCGTTAAGACGATGAATTTTGTATATTTAAACGTCAAAATCGGTCAAAAATTGCCAAAGTTATTGCATTTTCACTGGGTTCGAGTTTCAGAGTATGGATGCAAGCAACGAGCCGAGTTCGAGTACACGTTACATACTCGGTTCAAGTTTTTCGGGTATCGCTCATCCCTACTAGCTTTATTCAATTTCCTAGGAAACTATAACGAAACTCGCTTTTCATCGCAAGACTGACTGACAGACTACCCGCTACAAATAGAATTGTAGCTTATCGGTAGTATTGGTTTTGCAAAGATGACTGCGAAAAATTAAAGTTTACCATTTTGTTGCACTTGTGTGTTACGAAGCTACAAATGATACAGTCATGGGAAGAAAGTACGTCTGGGTCAGACGTTCTTATGATTTCATTTGCGTAAAAACCTAAAAATTGAAGGTTTTGAAAAGCCCTAAATGTATAGAATTTTGTTGTCAAAGCTTTGAAATAATCGAGGCTGTACCGAGCAGGATTTTCCTCACTGAGCCGATGCCGAATCGATCAATTTCAAAATAACTTGCTTCCCGAGCAAAGCTTTACTGAGCATTGTCTAGAAGGAAAAATAACTTCGCAAAACCAAAGATAGATCCGTAGCGTAGGACTTCAGTGGACGCATAGGATACGCCATCATTTTAAAAAGTGTTTTTCATTAAAACATTTATTCCTTTTCAGAGTTTCAGGGAAAGTGTGAAATAAAAATAGATCTGCACTTAATTAATCATATTAAAGACGGGAAAGCCAAAGGCTCACTAGAAATAACTAAATACAGATGCAAACCTATTTACATTGCCTTTTGGCAGTGACTATATGCTTTTGGCAGTGACTGCCTGAGCGTGGAATCGAACCCAGGACTTTTGAAACCAAAGGCCAAGGTCCTACCGCTGAGCCAGACTGACACGGCCAAAAGGAAACGTCTATAGGCAGCATTTAACATGTGAAAATAAACATATAAACAAACACCTTCCAATTGCCACTGAAGGGACGCTTATTTGCCCCGCCATCCTCCAAGTGAAATGAATGGAACACTTAAACGTGAAATAATGATTGACTGGCCGTGTCAGTCTGGCTCAGCGGTACGACCTTGGCCTTTGGTTTCAAAGGTCCTGGGTTCGATTCCCCGCTAAGGCAGTCTGACATATAAGTCCAAAAGGCAACGTAAATAGGTTTGCATCTGTATTTAGTAATAAATCGTATTTTGTGAATGTCTCTTAGAGAGGGAAAAAAGCTTGGCTCGACTCGTTTACGTATGATAAAAGCTCGGTGAGCGACCGATTACCAGTTAATCGGCTGAGCCTTGGCTTCGGTACTGCCTTAGAAATAATGCTTTTCGTGGTTTGGAGTGGAGATAGTTAAGAACAATGCTGTGCAATCAGTTTGTGCCAGAACGGGCAGCTAACCAAACTTTTCCATTTTTGTAGTCCTCCGTTCTCCTTGTCCATTGGTGAGAGGAAAGCCATACTATTGTTGTATTGACTGCCGTTATTAGTAGAGATGGGATGAATATTCAAAATATTTGTTTGTTAGAGCATTCATTTGAATATTGGTCATTAAAAAAGTATTGTGTGAACCTTGTTGACACCTGTGTATTTTTTTGGGGGGTAGTTTAACCTCATTTTTCCCATGTGCTTCTCGAGTCTGAATTCCCATAATTTTTAACCTCCTAGCCTACCCACCTATGCTATAGCGGGATAGGTATATGCGCTTTGATTGCACCCTTGCATGAGGAAGGGGGAAGGAGATAATTTATTCTTTTGCTTTTAATAATCGATCGCTGTTTTCGAGAGTTGAATATGCTTATTAGACTATATTTAGCCTTACTTTCGTGTGCAATAAAAAATAGATTTTTTTTGGAACTTACTGAGTCAGATCAAACAAAATGTTATTTTCTTACTTACAGTTCGACAAGAACTAGTTTACGTCACCCATATCTATGATCCATCACACTTCATGGTACAAAGACTAGCCAAAGCAAAGGATATGGATCACATAACAAAAAATGTCAACTTGTTTTGTAGTGGATCTGATGCAGAACGCATTGATTCTGTGGAAAAAGGTAATACTTTTGGTTGATGTTCTTATCTCCATCAAATGAGGGTACCGGTAATTTGCTGACTATGTAAGGTTTATCGCGTATACTATGTTAGGTGGATGTTGTCTAATTGAAGTTGTACAACTCTTTCATTGTTGGACCTTTGTTGCAGTAGTGGATTTATATCACGAAAACACACTGCTACAACAATAAAACCATTGTCTTACCACTAGTAAGAACCACAGCTAGGCGTGGGTTTCTTACGTAAGTAAGAAAACGAAGGTCTTTGTTTCTTAAGTAGCAAAAATAAAATCGCTGTCCATGTTTACGTGTCTCAAATCGTTTCTGATGTATTATTAAACTGTTTCACACATTAAATTTACAACTATTAATTTTTAAAATAAGAAAAACGAATTCTAGGCATAGAAAAACGGATGCGTGGGGTTCTTACTTACGTACGTAAGAAAACGAAGGCCTTTGGTTCGTACTTATGTAAGTAAATCTACTACCGCTATCAATGTTTACGTATCAATGTTTCCAAAATAACTTTTATTGCAGCAGAAGAAAGACCCGAAGGAAAGAGCTTAAATTGATTCAAATAAACAAATCGGGCATTTAATTGCAGTTATTGAGTTTTAAAAACGGAGTTGGAGCAAAGAACATTCCCGCGAAAATGGCTCGTTATACTATTACAACAATGGCTCGGTTACTACTAATGCAAATCGTTGTTGTACATATATGTTCGACGATGGTTCGGCAATAATGCGCTAACCGTGTCGCTTTATTGCAACTATAGCTCCTTCACTAAATGTTCAAGTCGTTGTTATAAAAATGTTGGGCGATGGCGTTCGGCAACAATGTGGCTCGTGGCTTCGCCACTCGGTAAACAGCGAAAGTCTTACCATATTGTTTCCGAACGCCATTGTGTAACTGATACTAGGACTGTATTAGACACCTGTTTTTGCTTTCTAATTTAAGTTTATTTCATTTCGAAATAATGCTCCATGCTCAACATTAACTCCAAACGTAAAGGCTCCCCCATATTACATAACTCAATTGACACTGTCCTGTTGAGCCCCACTTCGTTTCTGGGCACAGCGAGTTAGCACTACACTGCCTTAGCCCATTCCATATATAGTGTGTGTAATTCATGCAGGCGTGTTTTCTCTCCAGGAGGTCGCCATCCTCTGCTGTATGGCTCAACTGTAGAACTTGCGATGGTTACACAAACCCCTGTAAGGATTCTAAAACCAATTCCGAAGAAGAAATTTCAAGATTAGAAGCTAGTAGGCAAAGTCTGAGAAGAGGCAGGAACAACGGCCCAAAAGAGTTCTACTTCCGTGGATTCCTTCTGCAGTTTCCGGGCCAGTTGATTGGACGCGTGCTTCCGAAAATATTTCCGAGTTCCGGTTTTCTTCCTTTTACAACTCCATCAAAGATGTGTGCTATTTTGAACATTAATTTGATTTTCACGGTTCGCCGCATTTTTTAGATGTCATTTGTCATTCTCAACGTGGAAATCGCTCTTTCGAACAATATTTCCAGCATTCTTTGTCCTGTAAGAGTCATTTTTTGTAGTGATTTCTTGTACTGTGGTGTTTTGGCTGCTTTATCTCTGCTTGTAGTGTGAAAGCCGTAAGGAACGATCTCCATTTCTGCCCTAGTACTCTCCTAAACCTGGGTCTGGAGACAAACCAGGAAAATTCGAGAAGGCCGCCTGCACCGAAATTCCCCTCTCTCGGAACCGTCTTCAATTTGGAGACCTTCGGAGTCAGATCCGCCCAGGAACAACTTTTCAACCCAAGTCTTTCCATGCAAGGATTTGTAGGCAAGGAGACCACAAAGGATTGGTAATTCATCCGCCAAATCGACTCCATGGCAGACCTAGTGACCCCGAGGACAGCGGAGGGTGCAGTGAAATGATGGATGGACTCCAACAACCCCTGACACTATCTGCTCTGCTCTGCTACGACAGGTTGGGGGGGGGGGGGCCGGCACAGGTTCTTACAGTACTGCAGGAACCTGCTTTCTTGAAGGGAAACTTAATTTCATCACATTAACTTTTTGGAACTGAGAGCAGTTACGAATGCAGTCCATGCCTGGAAAGACAATCTAATGAACCAGACCTTGGTGGTGACGTCGTACAACACAACAGCTGTTGCCTACATCAGAACAGATGGCGGCACCAAGTAACATTCACTGTAAGAGGAGTTATCCGTCCTTGTTAACCCGTGCGATTCCTGGAACATCGACCTAATGCCCAGACACTTCCTGAATGTCCGTGCAGGCGAGCTGTCGTGGGACAGGCCAGCCTCCACCACGGAATGGAGCCTGTACCCTACAGTATGTCAAGGAATGTGTCAAGTGTGTTTAGCACTTGAGCTCCCCCCGGTTGGTGAACACCTGCCCAAACGTACGGTATTCGGATGCACTACTAGTGTTTGTAGGGCAGTAGTAGACGTGGCAGTGTGAAGGAGGGGCAGAGCATAGTTCGGTAACCACGACCTCTTGGACGGGACGTCTTCAATTTGGAATACAGTACGGATGTGTATCCAACACGCTACAGGTCCTTGGAACGTTTATGCTCGTTTTAGCTAGAAAGGTGTGGTGTTTTACTCATAAATAAGGCTGTGCCGGTGCCACTTTCCCCGATACCGGTTCGATACCAGTGCCTGTTTACCCGAAGCGGGTCGATACCGGTGCCCGTTAACCCGATTCCGATCTCAGTACCTGTATTTTTGGTCATGTGCAGATACTGTGCCGATGCCAATACCATGACGGTGCCAATACCGATGTCAAACGATACTTAATAGTCAACACAGTGCTGATACATTAATAATTTAATGGTGTAACATGTGTAGCACTTTTACAAAAGAATTGTTTGCTAAACACTTATTGCTCAACGAGATCTGTAAACAATTTTGTGCTAAGTAAACATTGTATACTTGTAGGCCTAATCCATTAACATGAGCTTGCATTCGGTGTTTTTTCTTTGCCATTCTGCTATGTCTTCAGGTGGTGCTTGTTTTGGATTTTGCCTAGGGTTGGTCAAGACGCCTGGTGCCCACGTCTTCTCTTCCACTAGACGTTGGAAAAGCGTCTTCCAGATTTTAAAGGTTTTGAATCCTGTTAATATGGGGATTCCTTTATAATGTTGCTGTGGAAGTGCGTTCTGTAGGCTAGCTCTTAACTGCGGGGGTGGATTCCCGTGGTAGGCCCATAGTTGCGCCATGTTGGCGGTATGATGTCGTTTCCCTTTCTCTCTTCTCAGGTGTGGCTGTAGGGGGAAATCATCTACGACATTGCAACACAGGGATCATACTAAGAGACCAGTGGTCCCTTCCTAACTGTAGTGCGCTGCCATTCAGGCACTTCCTAAATGCTAAGTTACCGTTCTTGCTTTGCTTGCATTCATGCATAAAACCTTCGCTATGATACTTTTCGAGCATGAAACCTTTACTAAGCTACCATTGGAGCATACAATCTTTACTATGGTACCATTCGAGCATAAAACCCTTACTATGCTACCATTTGTCTAATGTGTTTAGCACTTGAGCTCCCCCGGGTGGTACACACCTGCCCAAACGTACGGTATTTGGATCCACTACTCGTGTTTGTAGGGCAGTAGTAGACGTGGCAGTGCTAAGGAGGGGCAGAGCGTGGTTCAGTACCCACGACCTCTTGGACGGGACGTCTTCAACTTGGAATACAGTACGGACGTGTATCCAACACGCTAGAGGTCCTTAGAACGTTTATGCTCGTTTTAGCTAGAAAGGTGTGGTGTTTTACTGATAAATGAAGGTATAGGCTTCGTACGCTCTCCCGACTTTGGTTTTATTGATCTGACATGGACAACGTAGTGATGGTACAGTTTGGCTCCTTTACTCCCACGGCAGAAGATACTGTCTAGTCCAATATTGTCACCCTTCAGGTTGTTAAGCATATCTTGGGCCAATCTTACAGGAGGCTATAAGGCCTGGCTTTTACCTTCGGTCTAATCGTAGGAGAAATTCCATAAAGACAAAAATAAAACGTATTCCGTTTATAGGCTAGTCAACATATTAGGTTGCAGGTAAGATGTCAACCGTGTCTAGGCTGGAAGAAGATTGCCGGACTTGTAATTCCATTGCAGATTAGAGAATTAAAGATGGCGGATGGCATCCATGTTGTTTTCTCCTATTTGCATAGTGAAGGTGTCAGCATAGGAGAGCCTGTCGGGGAAAAAAACGTCCAGCTGCTACGACAGCTAAGTCCAAAAAAAAAGGTAAACAAAGGCAATTCAACAATCCGGGGTGACAATATAAGGACAACAATGTCTTCGTCGATGAGGCATTCAGGGGGTTTAAGCTTTGACAATAGAGAATAACAATTGTTGAACTTATAGCTTTGAAGCTCTGAGTTCGACAATAATGATGTGGTAGAGTCTGCAACAAGAAATTCATGCTTAACATTGTTATACTATAAATCCACTTAAGGTTGAATTTCCTTGACCGAGGGATTGGTGTTTCTGTTTTTTAACCAGGTAAGTGAGTTTAGTGATTTACAAGAGTTGCTTATTTGCAGAAAGTATAACTAAATGTTATGTTAAGTGGTTAACGTACACTTTACAGTTTAATGGCCCGAGCAAGCTTTAATAGTTGGAGA
>JAHWFP010171536.1:0-22849 GCA_023313725.1 Lithobius niger
AGACTAGTAGTGTGGCACGAAATTTAAATTGTGATCGTTGGTGGATAGAAAGACAGTTCATGCCTGATGAAGATAGTTGTAAAAACTATCGAAAATTTATAAATTTGAAAGACCTAGAACTCTTTTGGTGGGACGTAGTTATTGGTGATTCACTAACTGATAATTACGTAAACCCTGTATTAAATGGGGTTCTGCAGTTAATTTGGCAAAAATGAGGGGTGGGTGTTAAATAATCAGTTTTCTGACATTCCTTCTGGAGATCTATCGCACAAAAATTGGCGTTAAAACCTTTTTGAGTGAGTTGAAAGGCCAATTATTGCATCATTTTAATTGCTGTTAAGAGGGGAGGAAGGGGGGACGGGAGAGGCCTTCTGCAGGTTCAACAAGACAGAGGAGAGTCGTACTGTTACCCTAGGGACGGAGGAGTGGCCAGTAAGCATAGCGCTAGCAATGGGGGCATTAACATAACCCTCTTTGCTGTTGGATGTTCGTATTATTGCGTAACCATCATCTAACATGCATTCCTTTGTACCGCATTCCACGGCAACGCAAATTACTGACTATGTTGTCCTTCGTGGCCGTTCAGCTTTTAGTTTGTCCAGGCCTTTAAATCAAAGGACCACGGATGATTTGTCCAAACCATTGTTGCGAGAAATCTTTCAACATGGAAAAGAAACAAAATTTAAATTCCTTGGTTGCAAATTTCTAGACCCTACCCATGCATTTGTCCTACCCCATACAAGCCCCAAACCAACAAAAAGGGCAATGTTCAGATCGCCATTCATTCATGTGTAAAGCTTCAACTGTGTAAGCCTTCTCAATTTTTTGCTAGCCATGAGCAATAAGTCTATGGGATTTAACATGAAGAAAATGTTACTTGCTAATCCCTAACTAACTAGCAAGCTAGCTAGCTAGTAGCTACGCTAGACAGTATCATGAAAACAATATTATTGGTGCATCTTTCTCGCTATGAATGGTGAACACTCATCCTTTAACTTTTAGTTTTCTTCATCCCCAGCACCTTCCCTTTACATTTTCCACAATATGAAAGATTTTTTGCCGCATTAGGATTTATCCTCAACATGACAAAAAAAAGCTTTTAGTTGGTTACAGTTTAACAGACACGTCTGCTTGTGAGGCCGGGCAATCTTCAACAATCACTCTTTTAACAATCGGATGTCTACAATTGCATGATCTACTGTTACTTGGCGGCGACACACTAGCATGTGTGTACATTTGTCAATAAATAAGAATAAAGGCATTATTGCATTAATGCTAGATTCAATCCACATTACGTGAAAACATGCTCATCGTGTAATCACCGACTTTTCTGTGGTGGAGTGAACAGTAAACATCCTCCATGGACAGAAGTTAAATTAGAAAAGGATTATGAGCCATGTTTTTTATCTGCAATTTTACTACTGTAGTCTTAATCAGAAATCTGTAAACAAAATAACATACAAATGAAGTAATTTTAGAATGCGTAGAATGTCAATAAAAAATGCAGGAATCCAATGATATAAAAAGGATGCCAGATACACTTGCATATCAAAAGACACTGAATTAAGACGTAAAACCAGTGTAAAACAATGTTGTAATAACCCTCAGTCGGGGGTAAAAGTTAAAAGGCTGTACCCACTTCCTTTTTTCGAGCATCTTGCGCATCGTTTTTGCAATATTTACTGTGAATGTCGTGAAACATGGAGAAAACAAGAAAATAAAAGCATTTGCAACATTTACAGACGTTGAAAGTCATGTTGCAAAACCGAGCCGGGCATTAAAGCCAACCTACTGTTAATGAGTAAAAACCATAAATTTTATTCATCCAGATTTGTTTCAGATGCTGCCATATAAAGTGCCACAAACCGCTGCTAAAGATTAAATGTTGGCAAGCTGTTTGTCTGGATTAAAAGTAGTACTTTTAGAAGCGCAAGGAAGAATTAAGTTTTTAGCGTTCCGTTCCGTAACCACCCTCCTTCCAAATGCTAATTTCCATTATCCAAAAACGTCAATCAACATAAAGAACCTTTTTCAGAAAATAATCAAAAATTAAAGTTTTTAGCCAAATCAAAGTTTGTTTGATTATAGAAGGAATTTGTTAACGAGAAAATATTTGTGTTACCCAGTCAATATCAATTTTTTATTTAAATACAGCAGTAATTCTTTTTCTGGCTAATAGGGATGGTTAATAGAGTATGCTGAGCCATTGAAACAGTGAAGTTTATTTGATCCAAAATTATCTTCAAATCCACAATTAAAAGTGCCTCTAGTCCCAATTTTTCATACCCTGAGTATTTGCAAACACCACTAAAATAAAACTCTAACCAAAAGTGCCAAAATCACGTTAGTTAGAAAATTTGGTACTGAAAAGGATTCGCTCTCACGCATGTTGCTTGACGATGGAGCATCTGATTTTGCATATTTTTTTTTCTATTGTATTCGCAAAAACTTGTTTGCAGACAAGGGCCCTAAATTGTTTATTTATTTAGTTATTTTTAGTTATCTGTGCAACTGGTTATAGTAATAATAGAAACTAGGGGAAATGATCAATATGCGATTGCTAGTGTTCGTCAAGTTCTGTAAAGCCACATAAGCTTGTTCATTATCCATTCTGTTTTGGTATGCTGATGGACAGCTTGCATCCCAGAATTGGTGGACAGCTTGAGTAATCCTTCAAGTCCCAGCTGGCTCAATCTGCTGGCTCAACATTTTTGTTTTCAACTTCTTTCCCAACCATCTTGCTGAGTAAACGTTAACTGTTTTAAGTGTTATACTTCTTTTTGTTTATTTCTGCAGATATACGTCATAGACAGCGCCGATCGAAAGCGCTTTGAAGAAACTGGTGTGGTGGGTGAATATTTTTAACACTAAGCCCAGCAATGAAAAAATTAAGTATGCTTCATGTGTGCATAAATGCAACTGGCTACATTTTATTTATGTTGTAGGAATTGGCCGAGTTGCTTGCGGAAGAAAAGCTATCTGGAGTTCCTCTTCTAATTTATGCCAACAAACAAGATCTCTTCAATTCTGCCCCTGCTAGTGAAATTGCAGAAGGACTCAATCTACACACAATTAGAGATCGGGTTTGGCAAATTCAGGCATGTTCTGCGACATCGGGTGAAGGGGTTCGGGTAAGTGTCTGAATGCTGGCCCCAGTGGCAGAACTTCCTTCAAGTGTTTGTGACACATAGCGTGAAAGTAAAAAAAAAAGGAAGGCACTAATTTAACGCAAAGAGTGTATTAAACACAGTTAATTTGGCAAAACTCGCGGGGTGGGGGGGGGGTATGTAAAGCATAACCCATTTTCTACCCTGGGAGAATGTGTTAATTTCATCATGGAAAAGTCTGTGATTATGCGATCATTCATGTACATGGTTTGGATTCAGTCTAGCGAAAACACAGTGCCGCCATTTTTGGGAAGCTAATTGCGTTTACTATTACTGTAATTTAGTGCCTGCAAGTTGTCTGCAAGAACTCCTCTCACCGAATTCTCAGAATATGAAAATGGGTGATTTGATTTTGGAAGCGGGAGGTATCTGGCATTTCTTTGCTTTAGGCCTCCTTGAGAGTTCTAGGCCTAATTAAAAAAGGAAAAATACAAAACATTATTGAGTTCATAATTATTAGCTTTCAGTAGCGTGTAGTACATTTAGTACTAGTACTTCTTACGAATCTACGAATTTGGAAACTAAATGATTTTGGAAACATACTTTGTAATCAAGGTTATTACAAATTTATACTAATATTCTACAAACTCGTGCTAGATGGCACTAGCACCTTGTCAAGCAACAAACTTGGACATGTGGGATTATACAGGGTGGTCAAAAAGTCTGGTCACAGCAAACATCTCGGGAAGTATTGGTCGTAGAAAGGTAAGGTTGATATGCTGAAATATGTCACATGTGATAAGTCTCATGGCATCAACCGAGATGACCTTGAATCACCCTATCAAGGAAATTCCATTTTTATTTTTGGAACCTTAACCCTTTTAGGTCCGAACGATGATATATCGTCGTCGCAATTCCGCTGCAAAAAAGACCAAACGACGACATACTGTTCGCTCAGTTCTATAACCTGTTAAAAAAAACCTATTGCGTACATCAGAGGCTAACTCCGATTGAATTAGGTATTTTGGAACGTATATTAAAGGTTTATTTCGGTTTATTTAATTCAAATCATCTTTTTATTACCTTAAAGTCTATGTTATTGTTGGCATTGTCGCCAAAATTGACTTGAAAATTGTGTTTGTTTGATGAAAACAGCCCTCGGTTCAAACGATCGTATCTCCGGAAATACGCAACGTGCAGCCGCCATCTTGAGCGCGTTCGAGAGAGGGGATTCCCAATTTCCTAGCCCGCGAAAAATGACGTCATCAACTCCGTCACTGCCTGTATTCCTCGAATGAAATGTGCTGTTTCAACGGCCCTTGTTCAAACTCTTCTCGATCGCGTGCGCCGATTGGTTCGTATCCATTGGCGCTAGCAGGAGCACGTTCGCTTGTGGGCAGCCGGTCAATATGGCCGCTGAGGACGAAATGGTAGAGCTTTCAGCGATCGTAAATATTGGGAGAATAAAGCAACTTTAAACTATTTTTACGGTAATAAAACATAAAATAATGATTTCTGAAGTAATAACAGGCATTGTGATGGAAGAATATCGAGTGGATGTTATCATTCCGAGTACTGTAAGTTGAACTTTCGTTAGCGCTGTTTACATAGTCCAACTTCAGGATTTTTTTTTAATAAATCAAATGTAGGACGATGGTCCCAATTGTATTTCTGTTCAATAATTTACAATATATAATAATTACGTCTGCGAATTTTTATACGCCAAGACCGCGTAGTTTTTTTAGTCCAATTTATTTTCGTGAGGCATGCAATTTGTTCATGGCATCCATGTTGCGGCCATGGCCTTTCTCGCTCGCGAATTGAAAAAATGGACCTAAAAGGGTTAAGAGATACCACATAAAAGTCAATCACAGTTGTGTGGGCTGACAAAATAAGCAGAATTGAAATAGCTTCATAATTACATGAGCTACGAACAAAACAAGAACGACATTGCAGTGAAGCTAACAAGCGGTAAGCAACCAGTGCGTACCCCATGTCCCCCGATAGACTCTTCCAATATTTATTGCAACACGCACTATTAGCATAAGTGGAGTACTGCTGACCATTTCATAATAATGGAATCGTAGGGAAAGCATACCAACTCTACTACACGATTAAAGGTCAATTACGCCTACAGTATTAATACAGCAAGCTAAGTTTGCTTCACTTCAATGCCGTTCTTGTTTGTTTGTAGCTCCTGTAATTATGAAGCTATTTCAGTTCTGTTTTCTGTATGAGGTTTATTTTGTCAGCCCGCACAACTTTGCAATTGAATTTTATGTTGTATTTCTTAGGGTTACGAAAATAAAAATTGAATGACCTTGATGGGGCGATTCAAGGTCATTCCGGTTGATGCCATGGGACTTGTCACATGTGACATATTTCATCATATCAACCCTGCCTTTCTACGACCAATACTTCCTGAGTGTTTGCTGAACCAGACTTTTTGACCACCCTGTATATAATATGTGCACACGTTCATACAGTACTGCTAAAAAGAGTTAATACGCTCGAGTGGGCGCAACTAACTGATGGTTGTAGGAATAAACCTGTTTAAACCAATTATAGTGAGAGTCGATTAGTTTTCCCTTGCGAATACAGCGATCGATATGGCTACTAATTGTCTAACACGTGTGAATAATTACCCCTCCTAAGAATACAATCCAAACATCCAAATGATTTCTTGGCCGCGGTTCCATGACGCATATGCAACCATAAAACCAGTGGTCGCTTGCATTTCTAGCTTTTCATCATTAAGTGCGATGGATGGCATGGCGGCGCACACCTCTCAATTAAAGACGAGCCCACTACGATTCTTCTCTTGGTTTCATTTTAAACTGTAAGTTTAATTAGAACACTAGTGAACTGAATCAACATTAAAAATATTCAGCACCATTATAGGCAGATTTATGATAGGGGTTTAGTCTCGGCGTTTCATTTCATTTCATTTCATACATACATTTCATTTTTCCTACTACAACGTTGCCAGTTGCCACGTCGCACGACTGATAAGGATGAAATATCTAGATAGCAGTCATCGCCCAAAAGTAGTTATATGAATTTGCGCCCCCCCCCCCTCCCCTGACAACAAAAAAATATCATACAGTAGAAGTTGTTTTAAATATTTCTCCATCCCCCTCCAAAAAAAAGTCCTAAGTATTAAAATCATGAACGATTGTCCAAACAAGTAGCCTAAGTCTACGCTAATTTCGCATGCCGACATGACTATACAAGCTTGTTATCCAGTTCGTATGAATAATATCAGAGGAGGCGCGTGCCTACGTCAGTGATCTCTGCAATAATTTGCCAGTCGTAGGTCGGTTGGTGGTGACATCAGCCGCTGACATAGTTCCCAGTAATTAGTCGTGGATGGATGACGTCAGTCGGCTGAAGAAAAAATAACGAACCTCGTACGTTTGCTGCGAAAAAAATCTTGATTATTTCTAGCGGAGGATTTTCCCAACGGATTCGATCCATTTTCGAACTTAGACCTAGAAATGTGCCATAGAATCTGTGTGCAAAATTGGACAGAAATCCGATAATTCGTTAAAACGTTATGGCGCGAACACACAGGCAGACACCCTGACAAACCGTTCGCATAAGAGTCTAATCGACTGTAATAAGGATTAAGCAAGTTTATCTATTTCTATCAACTTGGATTCATTCTGAACCACGATTTAAACACTGATGGGTATATCTTTAATCCTGGCCCAGAAAAAAAATTGCCACGTACTGGGATTGTAGTACTGTATATTTTTAATCGTAAATTGTGCAACAAGCAACAAAACATGTGTTACTAATTTGGGAGATGGATGCTAATTTGACAAATGATTCCAATAATTTGCTTAAAAACTATCACTTTTTGTTATAAGATATAAAATAGCCCTAACTACAACCAAACTTGGTTTACTTAATAACAGGACTAATGTTTCATTTCTTTTCTAGGATGGTATGGAATGGGTGTGCAAAAACATAAAAAAGAAATGAACTTTTTAAATCACCAACTGCACAGAACTTTTGACAATATTGCCTTGCTGCTACTGAGCAAGGGTGGTGGCTCGATGATTGTATGAAGATTTACACCTGTTGAGCAAGAATCCGTCCTGTTGTGCGATGCCGTTTAACTGTCACTGCGAAGTTTTATCACATTTTTCGCCTTGCTGCGAATTGTTTTAACTGCATTTTGTGTGTTAGGCCACAATATAGAAATCACGTTTCACTATTTTTGTAATGATGTACATACTATTGAAGTAAGGATGCCACGAATTGTTGCGTGGCATTAGTATTCAACACTTTTTATGGAAGGGAGGCAAATAACTGCGAGTGGAATTCTCAAACCTGCTAAGATTTCGTAAAATGGATCGCAGTTTGCATGAGAATCTGACGTGCTCTAATAGCGCTTTTCAATAAATTGGTAAAAAGTAAGTTAGCGTATTTGGGCGAGTTGGGCGAGTTGATTAAAGACGGAGTGGAAATGCTGATCGGAGGAGGGATTCTGTGACCAATTACTCTAATTACTAATTGGCGTTAACCAACACACTTTGTGTTACTTAACAATGTGACCAATTACTCTAAATACTAATTAGTGTTAACGAACACGATTTGTGTTACTTAACTATGCATGCAGCAGCTTTTTGCACAGAGTTCGACCATTGCTGTAGCCTTCACATTTTGTTGGGTAGGACTAGCAGTATGTAGTGGATCAGTATTATTCCCTTTGATTTTTAAACTTTTACTGAGCAGATCGCTGTGGAGTGTCCGGTATAGGAAGCAGATGCCTGAGCAGTAAACAGATATTTAAGCGTCCGCCAGTTCCGTAATGCAAAATGTTAAAAGTGTGCGCTAAGAACAAAACTGTATGTATCTAACCATTAACGCTATCTGCCGAGTGGATTTCAGTCATGTTCGTGTGAGTGAGTACCAGTTTTTCTTGCTTTTCATACAATAATGGATTAAATTCTACTTAAGTCCACTAATAAAAATCATTTTCTATGGAAAACATTGCCTTTCCACACTTTTAATGATGGTGCCTGTAATTCAATTTTCCACGATTCTGAAATCTAATTGGTCCCATAAAACCTAATCAATAAGGTCAAAAGTTGACTAAACTAGAAAGAGTTTTGATGGTGTAGTTAAAGTGCAGTTTGTTCTGTGTTGGAGCTGTATACGGTATTTTTATTCTATTGTCTAAACTAAGATGATGGTAATGGGCCTTGTGTTTTCAAACTAGTGCCTTAGATTACTTGACTGTACAGCTAGTAGTCTGTTTTGAAGTTTTATTGAAGTGTCATCGTTATTATTCTCGGCCTTATAATCCATGCAAACAAAATTCACATATATTGTGAACTCTGTAACAAGTTTTTAAATTCCATTTTTGATGTTTTAGTTTATGCTAAATAATTCCAAAATTCTTTTAGCTACCGACTGCTTATTAGCATCAATGGATAGTTTTGAAAATCTATTCGAAGGTTGTATTCGCACTTCAAAAGTTAGTCGAGCTATGGACTTAGATGCCAATATAAAACTATGATGCAGTTTTAATGGAATAAATTAAAAGGAAAAAACCCCGTCTTATTTGGGCTAGTACAGTATAAAAACTTAAAATGCTTTTTTACATAATTACGGGCCACCTTTAAATGACAAACTGTTAATTGCATTTTTGGGCCCTTACAAAATTTAACTGAAAGCAGTCTTACATGGATGAGGTGGGGGGGGGGGCCCCCCGTACTACACTAGGCAAACTTATTAGAAAGAAAAAAAAACCTGTTGTATACTGCTAAACCTTACAGGAAGTGAAGTAAACGTACGCAAAGTTAATTACTCTAAGGACATGTCATTTATGTTATAATTTCACAACATTTTAACTAAGAGTTATACATATATATATACATTATTCTTGAAGTGGTAGGTCCACAATTACTAACTAGCAGAAATGCTCACTTAATTTTTTCAAAATTCTTTAAATGCTCCAAAACGTCACAAATTAAAAATAATTGCACAAAATCCAGGGGTGCAAAATATGAACGAGGTTTGTGGGAATTTTCAGATACCGAAAATTCGCTTGCCTACACAGTGAAAGGCTGTGGAAATTTGAAAAATTGGTAGGAAATTTTGTCCTACAAGAATTTGATGCACCCCTGGCAAAATCGGCCATAAATTTACTTTTTTTGATCATGAAACCAAATTACGTTAATTTTAATGAAAACCATGAGAGTATAATTGATAATTAGGCACCAGCTCGCAAGTCCGGGAGCAGTTATCTCCAAGCAATGTTCAGGCGAGTGCTGTGCCTATTAACGCTGTTGGTTGATGTGACAGTTTGATCACCATCAACCTCGTACAGTGTGGATATTTGTGTTAGAAAATTTGGCAGCAGCCTTCGTGTTGGGCTTTGGTCTTATGGTACGTTTTGTTAATATAAAGAGACAATGAAATACCATCGTTAAATTCAACTGCCAAATCCATCACCACACAGAATTGTACTGAAAGCCTGCAAAACTATACTTTAATCGCAAAAAAACTCGCTGCAAAATTGACCGTCATATCGCGGAAATTACATGTTCTTAATTATTCTTGCGCCTACTGGTTAGGCAAAATTAGCAACATCTCGTTACTAAAAATACCTAAAAACAGCAAGCACATCCCAACAGGCAAAAGTAAGTGTTTTTTAACAAAATCTGTGGGGAGTTTTATTTTCTGGGCCTTATTTTTCAGTGAACACTAAATCGTATTCTGCTTATAATTTTTTAATAAAATTATTTAATGACCCACGAATGCATAGGTCACACAAACCAATTGCCTATTTCTTTTTTGTTACACACTCCATCTTAAAAGAGAATCCTTTTCTTGACTTAATCTACAAGTGTGGTCAACAAAACAAATCTGTGGAGTTATGAAAATTCTACTTTGGTATTTCACCACAAAAAATGGAAAATTGTGTACGATGGCATTGATTTTTACATGAGTGTACATGTTGGTCAAAGACCAGACCTTCAAAACAAGCTCACACACGCCCAAAATTTGGCATTTCTATTCCAGCTGACAGTCCAGGGGATTGAAACATTTTGTAGTACAATAAACCCTCACCAACATTGTTTACAACAGTACTTCATTATTTATATCCACGTTTGTAGCAAGTTGGAACAGTTTATCGTAACTCTTATTTCATAACATTTTCCTGTAAATGTGGCATACTTCCGCCAATTTCATTAAAAAACATTGTTCATTTTTTCCTCTACTATTTTTAGAATTAATGTAAAGGTGTAACCTCTCCATCCAACAGTAAGGCTGGGCCGATACCGAACTCTACCGATATTTACGGTATCGGTAGATAAAACCCTGATAAATCGGTAATAAACCAAATCGAAGATATTTTCACTTCTTGTCGACCGAATTTGACGTTTGAAGGTTTTTTCGCCAGCTTTCCAATGGTCCGAACTACAAGCAACATTCTCTTACTGTTTAGAAGTTACAAGGCAAAATATGTGAAAATTTTCCTGGGGTTTTGCATTTGTAAATGATTTTAGCATGTGCAATATTGTTTTAAACCAATATTAAAAAAAAATAATTATATTTATTTATGCCTATGCTTTATTTACGCAATGATTTCAAAGGTATTTTTTTTTTATACAGACAAACGTCAGTATTAGTTTTTGATTAATTAGGAACTAACTGAATATGGTAACAAAGCGGAAATAAATGAGAATTCAGTAGAACTACCAGATGTAAAAAAAAAAAAGTTTTATGTAGAAACACACAACAAACAAACATAACAAATGTTTCTCTTCATTATGGACTCTGTATCAATGATTGGTAACGGGACTCGTTATTTGCAGATTTTTTTTCTTCGAAATCTGTAAAAGGGGTATCGGGTAACAAAGCCTAATGATCAAGGCCTTGGATCTGAACCAATAGTATGATCATCATATCTTTCAACTTGCGTCGACTGTAAAAAAAATGGACTTGGCTAGCCGAGGGGTTTAAACGCGATAAATATGCAAACACATGATACTGTGAGAGTTTAGAAAACCGATAAATTTTACTATGTCGATAACACACGACTAATTTCCAGGTTTTGCGAGACGCGTTGTTGGCATAAATTTATCGATACCGTTATTTGATTTGGATAGCTATTATATGAAGTTTCACTGTGTATTTCGTAATGCATTGGGTTGCGCACGTCAACGTTTTTTTTTTATTACTTCGAGTAGGCTCTCTTTATAACCTAGTGTGCCAAAAAATGGTTCTTTATAGCGTTTTTAATACAGAAGGTTCCTTTACAGTGAACTGAGCGTAGTGATTACAGAATGTAAAACCTGACAAATGGAATCTCTTTGTGATTGTACTGGAGGACAGTGAATAAAGTGTGGTTTTACATTGTTAGTTGAAAAAAAAAGCTTCAATTTTGGGTTGTGGTTCAGGTTTGCCTTTTTGTCCGATAAACTTTCTCGGTTGACACAACGTTTCGCATGGTTCTTAGTGTGTGAAGAGACCTTTTAGTGCTTTTTTAGGGGTGTGCAAGCTCAATAATTTGACTTCAAGTCGAGTTCTTCCAAGTTACAATATAAAATTTGCTACAAAACGCGTGTTGAAAAACCATCGCTTAGTTTCTACTATAGGGGGGGGGGGGAGATGAGGCTTAATGGCTACAGGCTAAAAGTATAAATTCAAAACTAATTAACTAATTAAAAAGTTTTGCAACGCTTCATATGACAAACTTGAAACATTCGAGCTTTCGTAAGAAGGGTCGAGTCGAGCTTGAAATCAAATCGGAGCTGGACTGGGAACTTTGAGTTTTGCGCACCCCTAGTCTCTTTACATAGTCTGAAAAAAGAAGGGGTGACCAACCAAACGGTTAGTTATATCGAGAGTCTACCATTCGTCTTTAATACTTTCTTTTATCGTATTGTTTAACTGTGTTGGATGTAGCTTTACAGCAGTGCCCTGAACTTGTTACCTCCATGCTACCAGTATTACTGTGCCTTTCATATTTGTTTGTATTTATTTACAACTTTTCTTGTTGAAGAAAGATGAATTATGTAACAGCCTATTTGAGTTTTATTTATTGTCATGTTGCCGCTGGCTACAAATAAATTTTGGTGCTCACGGCACACATTAAATAAGGTATGACATTTTTTTTTTACTTCCACAAATCAGAAGTCATATCTATCTACAAACGACACTCGCTATTTACATAATCTCTCTTGTTTTGAACAATTTATGTATACTATCAAACTGTATACTAATGAGGACATCCAACTTTGGGAGCAGCTTTACAGACGAATGTTTCCAATGACTGCCTTCGTGAAATCGGAACAGGATGCATAGCCTCCTAAATCCTTTGTACGTACCTGCAAAAAATAATTTAAAAATAAGTATATTAATACGAATAGTCAAAAGCTAAGTGCAATCACAAATGGTGGTTGCTGACACGCGACCCACAAAGCTCGACAACAAATTAAAAGGTCTAAAATATGCTCTCAATCCGTTTTGGAAAGCTTCAAAGAATGGGGAGGGTATGCTGAGTTCGAGTCGAGTTTCTTTTTTGCTGAAACTCAACTTGATATATCCCAACCAAACTCGAATCCGGTAAAAATTCAATAACTTCGCCAATTTTTGACCGATTTTGACATTCAAATATACCAAATTCATCGTCTCGACGAGAGCTTTCTAGTGGTGCAGATTAAAAGCTGCTAGCTCAAACCATTCTAAAGCTTGAGAATGGTCCTCAAAAACTGGAAAACTAGTTGCAGACATTGATCCCCCAGTCCATTAAGCACAGGGTTGTTACGATTATAATCAAGTGATATTGATTAAAATCACAATTATAATCACTTGATTAAAATTGAAATTCACCTGATTATAATCAAGGACCAGATTGATACAAAACTGTTGATATACAAGTACAAACGAACAACCAAAATAAAATACACTGCTCTTGAATTTTCCGAGCACGTATGTTTTCTACTTTTTTTTTGGCCTGAGCCATAAAAAATACGTAACCAATTAGGAACAACCAAAGTAGGAAATTAATGGCAACATTCTAGTGCTATAACGGTTATCCGTTTAAACGAAAATTTACGTGTATCCGTTTTTCTATATTGCTAAACGATTAACCGAATCTGATTATTTACCTCACAACAACACAAAGTTTTATTTCAATAAACGTTATTTTGTGACTTTATTGGGTAGTTAACGTTAAAACTACCAGAATATTAGCTGCTTTCGCTGCATCCAACTTGTTCAGCAGCTGGTGGTGAAATGTTCCGGTTTTGGTGGTGAAATCGAAATCAGCTTCGGTTAGGCTTAAGTCGCGACGGGTTTTAACCGCGCTCACCGAAAACTTAGCGGGACACTGCAGAATGGGTGATATATTATCACCACGGTAAGCCAATTAACCCTTTAAGGACGGGTGCGCCCGAATGCGCCCGCTGTATAATCATTGTTTACAGCTCTTCTACAGGTCGTATCGAAAACTTCCAGGCAATTACAGTAAAATTTAAACTGGGATATGAAAGCCAGCTAATTAAGGATAAAAATGACACAGGTTTCATTCCCTTACCCCAACTGGGTGAGAAGCTGCGATTTGTTTTCTACAAGTCCGTTATAAGTTCTTAGCGCGCACGCAGTCCTTAAAGGGTTAAACAATTAAAACTTTTATTAAACAATTGTCTACAAATTGTTCAAAACAACTAACCACTGGATGGTTAAAAAAGCTAAATTCCAAAGCGTGCCGTCTGATCCAAGATCGTAAAACAATCGCAAATGTGTGCGGATTTCCCGCAGTTCTTGCTTATTTTATTTTTTTAAATTTAGGCTATTGTTTAACATTTGTTTTGTTTCAGAATAAATACGATTTGTTTACATAACGCGTGTTGCTTAAATTTTTTTTAATTAAATTAGTAAAACGTAGTTATTGAATTTTATGTTAACTTTTTTTTTTGTCTTAGTTTGTTGTGTTGTTGTTATTAACGTTAGATTTTTCACGGTTTTCGGTTAACCGAACGTTTAATTAGCTCGTTTAAACGTTTAGCAAATTACACGGAACCTGCTAGCACTACAACATTCAACCCCTTAAATCCAGGAAAAGAAACTAAAGACTTTGCAACTTATGTATACTTCTAGGCTGCCACTAGCAACTGCAGCTGATGTGATGGTGTTCATTTAATCAGCTCGTGTGTGAGGAATGTGCCACAACACCAACACCAGCTTTACTAAATATTATTACTGCAATAATAGTTACTGTCGTGTGCATGTTAACATTGAAATGTACACGTGGCAATCACGTCTTAAACTTTTGATACTTTGAGATCTATAGGTATTGGCATTTTGGCAACTGCTAAGCAAGAAATAGACCAAACTCTAGCAACTTTAACTATGTCACAATTATTGTTGTAATATTACACTGTTATTAAAATCTGATTACAGTTAAACCTCATTATAACAATACCTCTTACAACAATAAACCTGTTATAACAATGCAGTTATTGAGTCTCATCAAGCAACAATGCATGCAAAAGTGATTGTTTATAAAGATAAACCTGATAAAACATTGTTTCCAAACTCCTATTGACTATGTTATAAAGAGGTTTCACTGTATAATCAAAATAATCTCGACTATAATCAAATAATCCGATTATAATCAAAATAATACGATTAATTCGATTATTTTAAAATAATGAATTTCCAACCCTGATTAGCCTGCATCGTAGTTATTACACTAATAAATAAAAAAAAAACTTGCAAAATAAGTGTGTTAACCAAATGCTTGAACTCTACTCGATTTAAAATTATTCTACTCACACACCACTACAATCAGGTTATGTGGTGTAAGCCAGTTCGGTACGGTACTTTTTCATATCTATAGCTTAAATCGTTACTTAGTAAAAACGAAAATATATCTTGGACAATAGTAGATCCCCCACACCTGCTCATGGATAAGCCATTAAGTGAAGACAGTTTATTTTCAGTTGATCTTAAATTTTAACATTTATCCCAAGATATTGGTATCAGAACTAAAAACAATCTAACAGTCTGTATTTATATTTTATAGTGTTAATTACGGATGCACCAATGTGCTAAAACGACAATTCCAAAAACAGCCGCGATTCAATTCAGACATCTAGTGGACAGTATCATTCATAGCGTCAAAAATAATTACGATTTCACATTTGAAATCAAATTACAAATTACTGGCGCATGTCGTGAAACAATACAGTAAAATTGAGGTTTTCAAATGTCAAAAAAGTCGATGCATTTTTCGGATGTAACCAAAAAAGGCCCATTTCGATGTCAAAATCGTCAACCTCCGATATTGGTAATGTTCAATTTGCATCACCCTAAAACGGCCGCTTACCTTGCCAGTTTTTAGCACTTTCTTGACGGCTTCTTCCAAAACTTTTGCGTAATACTGCAAGTTAATATGGCGTAACATATTAGCAGCACATAAAAACATGGCTGTAGGGTTCGCCTTATCCTTGCCAACAGCTTCAGAAAATGTGTGCCGAGCACCCTGAAACAACACAAGGAATAATCTTACAACTTAAAACTCCAAATTCTAACCAGGAACGTTAGTGTAACTACATTAGAACCTTGGTTATCCAAACAAACTGGCACCGAGGGTGCTCCAGATAATGGAATAGTTCAGATAATAAAATTTATAAAACAAAAAAAAATAACGCTTAAGGTTAAAGTACATCTTAAAATCCTTTTTTTCCCCAAAACCTAAATTAAATAATTTTTTTTTGTTCTATTAATTACACAATTTTTTAAACATCACGTCAAAATTGAATAGTGTGTCACCCACCAAGATAAGCGATAAATATTCAGACACTTGTGTCTTTACAGCTAAGGCAGTTTGACTGTTTTCAGGCATCTGAGGATAAATAACAATGCAACAGAAAAGTCGTTTGATGGGAAGACTTTAGTCGTCTGACGACATCAAAGTCACTGTTAGTTACACAGCCAGGCCTCGAAATAAGGATTTCATGCTCTTCATGCACTCTAGGTACTTGCAATGGCGCTCTCTGGGACAAGTCGGCGCCCTGTTTCCCCGCATCCTCACAGTTTGTTTGGGACGCGTCGAGTGCGTGTCGTTTCATTTTTTGCTCAACCGTTAGGCTTAACAATATGACAGCTTTGCAGTCTTGCCCTGTCAAGGATTGGTTGAAGTGTGCCTGTCGTCTTAACCCTAAAGACTCCCACCCATGGTGCAGTGTGTGTAACTTTTATGAATATTGTGCCTGCCCTGTGAGAAAAATAACGAACCGTCTTGGGAAGGAGAAAAATTTGTGGCATTATCGGTCAAACTTGTTTTCTCGCCTTGACCCAACCCGTTATTTCCTGTTGACTAAACCACTTATTGAGCCTGACTGGAGTGTTCACGGAATGTTCCTTTCGAAAAGGTTGCACTGCGTACTTACATGTGCGTTAAGACTAAGTTTTGTAGCGGTATGCTTAACTTTATCACAAAGATCAGGTGCTAATTCAAAAGCTGATTGTTGATTAGAGTAGTTGACTTATGGATCGGTAAGAGGGACTTTCTGATGATGTCAAGAGGAATGTCGGAAGCAGATTTTAAGTAAGCATCCCGCCGACGAAACACCGTGTTCAGTAATTCCTGCAGACCCCCAGTTGAATGAATCCTTATTCTGGAAACATTGTCCACTTTGTTTCGAGGCACATACTTTGCATCCGAAGAAATATTCGATGACCACAACTCCTCAGAAGATACACTACTTAAATCGCCACGTGTTGTGTGCCTTTTTTTTGTCTTTAAGGGTTAGCTTCACTTCAGAATGCAACCACAACGATATGGAAGTTAAGTATTTTGGGGGTTACGGCTTCTCTTCCATTCTACTATCAACAAAACTCACAGTTCTCGTTACTACGTAAAGCTAGATTATAAGGCTGTACCGAACCGAACAAACCGAACCAAACATGGCCGAACAGAGGGTGTTCGGTTCGGTTCGGTTCGGTGTTCGGCCTTTCAAACGCAAGATACCAAACCGAACATATTTTCACTTCTAATCGACGGATTTTGATGTTTGAATACACCATTTTGAAGGTTTTTTCGCCAGCTTTCTGTTCGTCCAAACCACAAGTTCCTAGCTCTAACGGTTCAGAAGTTATAAGGGAAAATGTAAAAGTAGTGGAAATTTTTTTATGTTTAAACAGAGTTTCAACATCTATGGACTTACAAGTCCATGTGAAAATACCTACATTTGTTAAGAAACTTGTGCTTTGATGAATCTTTGTGAACTAAGTTCTTTTACATTTTAGTTTAAGATAGATTGGTTTGGTACATTTTTGTTCGGTTCGGAAGTGTTCGGTGTTCGGCTTATTTAAGGTCTGTTCGGTTTGGTTCGGTTCGGTTGAAAAATTCTCGTTCGGTACAGCCTTAGTAGATTATATTATGTTTAAGCCAGATCTGTTCAAAAAATTACAACATTCAACAACTATGTGGCTATGCAAAAGTAAATTTACTTCCAACAGAGTGGAAATTCTCCATCTTTCGCTTAATTCCACACTCCAGATATTTCCTTAGTGCGTAAATTTAAAGCAGTGTTCCACAGTAATGAGCGTCAACGTTACGGACGTTTTTGCAAAAGTAAACATTTGGATTACACACTGGTGCCTTAAATTATTATTAATCCCAATGCACAATTTCAATTTTTTGCAAAATTTTGAACATTTTTTACATTCCAACATACCAGCTTGGAAACAAGCTTTTAGTAATGCAAATTTCAAGACACTAGCTAAAGCTATTTGGGGAAAAAAACTTAAAGAATGAAGTCCGCAATATTCTACACAGACGAAAATCGTGAAACCCTTATTTTTCTGGGCCAGTCTTCTACTGTACAAATAAAATCAACCAGTTCTACTGCTGGTATTTGGGCTGCAACATTCTAACCAACATCCATGATGAACTGACCACAACCATTTAGTAGTTAAATTAACACTGTTAAATTAACACTGTTGCCATTTAGTAGTTAAATTTTTAAAATAAACTGAATATCACAACGACGCAACGTGGCTAGGCATGCATGCTCATTTGTAGCATGAGCACGTATGCCCAGGCATGCCATTTTTTTAATGCCACATTTAAAACCATAAATACGAATAAACAATAAATTAATACAAAATGAGTTGCCATGTTGAAAATAAAATTGTAATTTTATTTTTAAATCTGATTTCACTAGTTTATAGGTATGAATCGGTGACTTTAGCGCAGTGCGTTACGTGACATGACAAGCTATGGATTGAAAGGTCGTTAACAGTAAAACCAACTGGGTTAACTTGGCTGTTAATTGTACTTACAGGCTCAAATGCCACAGCATCAGCACTGTAGCTCTCACCGGCCACAATACCGGCGCCTCCAATCAACCCAGCTGCCAAGTTATCAACAATATTGCCGTACAAGTTTGGCATGACCAAAACATCAAACTGATGTGGATTGGAGACCATCTGCATAGTGCAGTTATCAATGATCATATTGGTAAAGATGATTTTGGGGTACAGCTCAGCAATCTAAAGAGGGAAAAAAAAATACATGAAACCCAGGCTAGCAAACCATGAAACCACCAACAAGCCATACACTGTATTTGTCAGAATTGATTAGAGATGCAACAATGGGAAACTTTACAAACCTCTTGACAGCTTCGGAGGAAAAGACCATCCCCAAGTTTCATGATGTTGGCTTTATGCACGGCACAGATACGTCTTCGGCCCGTTTTTGTTGCATAATCGAACGCAAATTTTGCAATGCGATGAGAATTTCTTCTTGTTACAATCTTGAGGCATTCCACAACACCTTCAACGCTCTTTAAGATGGGAAAAAAAAAACAATTACAAACATTGCTGCTTTCTTGTTTAAGACAAATCCTAACTTGATAACGATGGATGCAGAATACTATCTGAATGCAGAATACTATCTGAAATACAGAGGGTGTAATAAACGAAACGTACGAACGTAGTGAAAACCATTACCACCATTCCCATACAACAGCTCCGACTAAAAGAAAATCTGTACTTGTAGAGGTGTTTATTAGTTTGTTTTACCTTGACCAGGTTTGCTGCATGACATTTTGGTAAAAAGCTAGAGATCAAACAAAAAAGTGTTAGGGGCAAAGGGCCTGGGGAATTATCCTGTCCCTTATCATACGATTTTGTAAAATTAGTTAAAAAACAAAACCAAAAAACATTAAATTCTTACAAAATTTAGCAATGTTGTTGTTGTCACTTAAAATATGTTTTATTTGCACTCATAAATTAGTTAAATACCGTATTCAATAAATCACAATACTATAATCACAAGTGTGTCCAAGCAATGTGCTACAGCGGCTGCCAGTGCGTTCCGACAGATTGGACTCCTCTCGACTCACTTACCCAAATTGGATGCCAACTCGTTAAACTGCTTTACAAAGGTCTTAGCCAATATGGCGTAGCTTCATTGGCTACAAAAAGACGTTAATCTTCTCAAAAGGGTTCAACGGCGGGCAAACTAAGAGGCTTACTAAATTGAACTTTTTGAGCTATGAACAGCGTTGTGCTTCTCTTGGGCTTACAACTCTCGCTGATCGCATGACACGGGGTGCGATCATTGAGACTTAAAAATTGTTCCTTAGAGAGAAGAAGAGCAATTCTTTAAGCGCTCGACGATAAATCGTACCCGAGGCCACTCTTTTAAATTGGAAAAACCATCCTTTCGACTTGACATTAGAAAAAACTTTTACTCGGTTGCAGTTATAAATGATTGGAACTCACTCGATGAAACAGTGTTCAGTGGTTGCTATACTACTAACAATTTGAAACGACGTCTGGACGATACCGTCTTCATGAAACTCTGTGTCAGGCTAGCCCTCGTCCCCTGTCACATTTTAAGCCCAACCACAACAAGACTTAACCTAGTGGCCTTTCCAGCAACAAGCTTACAAGCTTTCGCTGTGCAATTTTGTTTTTTTATTATGTATTTATTATCAATTCCAAACCACTTCAAGTTTATCATTTTACTCGGAACCAAATAAGTGTGTTTGCCTTTTTGCAGCTATTCTAAGGGACCTAGAAAAACCCAGGCCTTGTTGTTCTTTACGTTAAATAACACTGTTATTGCCAGAGACCCCTATTTATCTTGTTCTATGTCACGTAAAATAATCGACTTAAAGAACAAAATACAAATTTTCATCCTACCTCATGTTCCAAAGCACTATATTCTCCCTCCGTTTGTTCACGGATGATGATGAAATCCAAATTTGTGTGTCGAGATTTAATACCAGGGAGAGACTTAATGTGCACGACATTAGCAAATAAGTCTAAACTGCGCCTGAAAATATAGTACGGAATTAGTTATAACTATGATATATTCACTCCTCTTTAAACTAGTAGACAGATAGCTGGACATCATGAAATTAGTTCCCTATTTTTGGCGACACAAATAAGCCTTGAAAACCGGTAAACTGTGTTTACTGTTATTTTGTACTGAACATAACAAATATAAATCACACTTACACCACGAAAGGAACATTCTTGCAGAGTTCACTTGCATTTTTGGCCAAACAGACTTAGTCAACAAAAGGAATGTCAAACTAAGAAAATGCAATTTCGGAAAATGTAAGCGGAGGACAAAATCAATGTAGAAAATTCGACTATGGCACCGACGCGCGCTTGCACACCAAAAGTTTATGTAGCTGGCGGTAAAAATAAATAAAATTTTGCTAATAGGTTAGAACCCGTACTTTCTGCAGTATTTTTAACAGAATTTTTCAAGGAAAAGTGTTGCCAATTCTGAATTTTGTTGTAAAAAAAAAAATTACGTGAGCGACGAATCTGCCATCTAAAGTCGGATTTGCGAGATGAAACTTTAGGTGGTCTACGAGCATAAAAATTGCAGACGTAATAAAATAATATAGTTGAGACAATCGTTTTAATTTTTCATAACTCAAAAAAAATAACAAATAAAAACTGTAATTTGATTATTAAATGTGCTAATGACAATCCAGACTATCTTGGAAAAGAGTCATCGGACATCCACTGCTTATTCTTCCGACAGCATCCTCCGACACTTCTTAACTGATGTTTTTATTACCGTACAAGTACTTTAACATTATTGTACTTCAATATTGACATCATCGAGAGCGATCTCGCCATCCAACGCAGGCCGCCATCATGTGATCGTAGCTCGCTGATCTTTGGGACGCTAGCTCCAATGGCAAACCTTGACTCTCTTTAGATGACGTCACATTAGGGGTATGTGAACTCAATTTTTTCAAAAGTTCCAAGTTGAGTTTGGGGGATAGAACTCAAAGAGATTCGAGTCCAGTTCAAATTTCGAAGATGATGTAGGTTATTACAATTCCAATACATTAAACAAATGAAATCAGCTTTTCCCGTATCAAAAACACTACATTATTAGTGTACAACTTAACTACAAGACATATTCCACATTTTTTAAAGCATTTTATTCTGCAGAATTTTGTACAGATGACAAGATTTTGGATTTTTGACCATCTTTGGCTTCTGTTAAACACGTGACCAACTTTGTGTAAATTTCTGCCATTTTCTTACTTTTTGACCTATTTTCATATTTCAGCACAGTAAAATATCGATTATCCGAACTAATTGGGACCGAAGGGTGTTCGGATAATCGAAAATTCGAATAATCCAATTTACATGCAAAATAAAAGAGGACAACTTTTATCTTTACTCAGATTTAGTGTTTGTGAACTATGTTTGATTGTATTAGATTACTGAAAAGAAAATTTTACCTGTAATGACTCCAGAACAAAAATAAAGCAAAGTCAATGCTTACTCCTTCTCTGAAAAATTGAAATTTCTGAATTTTTGTTAAAACAGGAGTTCGGATAATCAGGGTGTTTTGATAATCGAGGTTCGACTGTACCCCATCCCATCTTAATTGCCTCGACGAAACCTTTTTGTAGGACCAAAAGCCAACTGCATAGCTTAAAGAACTGAAAACATACTTGGAGAATCCCTTGTCGATTTGTCAGGTCTCCGTACCTGAAAAGCAGTTTTTTCTTTTTTACTTTTGGTGGGCCTTACTGGGTGTCTTTTAGTTTTTAACAAGTAACTTCAATAGTTTGAACTGTAGGCAGGTTAATATCAAAATTGGCAAAAAAACGGCAGGTATTCTGGAATGTCAAAATCCATAAAAAAAATTGGCAAAAATATGAATTGAGTGGTCGAACGCCAAGATTTACACACAAAAATAACTGACCAACGATATTACGAGCAGTTTCCGAAACTCATTTAACAGCTCAGCAAACGATTACACAAAACCTGGCCGTTTCCATAAAAAAAGACATAACGTGTCAATACCATAAATCTCTTATTAGAAGGCACATGGGCTGTTAAAAAATTCATTCGATAAAAAGAGGGGGTGGGCCGAAACACATTAAAAATTAATTTTCTGAATCTTGCTCGTGTCCAGGGAGGGTGTTTAGGCCTAGCTCCATTGTGAAAAAGTCGGCGCCTGGGTACGGTCAATCACTAACACAATGCTTTTATTCTCATTCGTTCAGGAATTAAGTTTACCGGTATTAGTTTATTTAGTTTGTTAGTTTATTAGTTTACCAGTTACATATAGTTTATATTATGTATAAAGCTTTCAGTTAATTGTGGTACATAAAAATCACGACTTAAGGGATAAAACATTGATTTTCTTGAATGTATGAAGCTTTTAGTCAATTTCTACCAAAAACGTTACGCTCTAAAAGGCTTAAACGTCA
>JAHWFP010171536.1:22859-42196 GCA_023313725.1 Lithobius niger
CATGTTGTAAGCCAATAAGAAAAGGAAGTACAACACCTGACGAAGACAGTTGAAGTGTGTTCCATCTACTAAAAAGAACTGTCGAGAATTTGCGGAATTCGGGACAGTATTCTGTTTGTTTTGAGATCGAGCGGAAATTTTTCCAATTCTTGAACAAGATCATGAAATGAACTCTCATAGTAGTTATTCGAACTTTCGTATTTTAAACGTAATTTTATAACGAAAGGTGGAGATAATCGCCACGCACAGCAACCTCATTAAGCTACCAGAAGGTAAGCAGTCACTCAACTATATTTAATAAAAGTGTCAAATGGCTTATTTCCTCCATGATCGCTTAAATTCACAAAAAAGACACTCATAGTTCACAGTAGTTCTATTAACAATGTTTTTAGTGATTTAATAAAAGCCTCAAGCCTGCCGAGATAGCACATTGCTCACGCTTGACCTCGCAGTGCTTATGAAGCAGGCTGCCCTGTGGGGAACTATTCTGGCCTCGGACAATCTGCTGGTGAAGAATTGTAGTGGTCGCCCCGAAGGCTGGGGCTTTGGTTTAGGAGGCAGTGTTGCAAGAGGACTATTATCTCTAGGTCACTGGTGCGAAGTTCGGACACCAAGCGACCCGAGAGTTTCACGGCAATGTGGCCACAACCATGTTCAGGGCATGGCTGTGCTGCAAGATGATGAGGAATGAGGATAGTCAGCAAACCCAATCTGTTTCCTCACTGGACTGTACTTGCCCTCATTGTTTTTTACAAAGTTTTTTGCTTTAATCTTTATATTGTACCTTGTGTACAGAACCTACATAAATAAATAAATAATAAATAAAAGTACTTAATAAAGTTTAATAAAAACTGGAAAGTCAAGATTTGTATAAGTAACGCTTAAATTCAAAAAAGGAAATACTACATCGTATTTTTGCAAATTTTCGATAAGCTGTTGACGAAAAGAAGTAAAATTTCAGTCCTCCAATCTTCTTCAGGCTCCTTCAATAAGTGCGGACACAAGTAAGGACGCAACTAATAGCATCGCATCTCACTCAGTACCGTAGCTGAGAATTCTGGGGCCCCCCTGCAAGAAAAAATCTGGGGCCCCCTACGTAATTGTGGGGTGAATGCAGAAATTTTCCGTGCAATTTGTTGTAGGCAAAAATTATTTAAACATTTTTAGTTTTGTTTTTTTGCCGTGGGAGAGGAGGGAGAGGGAAGGGTAATTTCTTTTTTTGCTTAGTCTTGCCATACTTTAAATTTGAGATGCTCCTACACATTTTAAATCACAGGAATAATGCATGAATTGGAAATTAATTGCAAATTTCATGAAATACAAAAAAAAAAAAAAAAAAGGCACTCTACAACTGCACGGTTTAGCTAGTCGACCACCCACGTGTAGCATTTCGACAGAAATGAGAAACCTCCATTAGGTCGAAATTGTCTGACACGATTGGCTCAAAAGTTGTTAATCATTATTTCAACTCTAACAATAATTTTGTTATTTTCTTTTCATGGTGCTAGCTGTGGCTCGTAGGAACTAGGGACGATGCGTACTACTAAAAATTACTGATGGCAAGTGAATGAATACATGCAGGTTTTGAGTTGGTCAAACTGTCTATTCGGTTCGAGCTAACAGCTTGTGTGCCTAATCCTTTGTAAAACCCGGTAATAAAAGGGAAGTTTTTCTTCTGCAAGGTCGGAAATCTGGGGCTCTCTTTTACCCCCCCCCCCCCCTGCTTTGCGGGGGCTGCGGGGCTACACCTACGGCCCTCATCTCACTGCATGTACACTGGCCACGTGATAAAATGGAGTAAAACAACACCACTTTTAACATCCAATTCTAGGAGTGATTGACACCTTAGAAGCCTAGAACCCCTTGCTATCCAGCACAAAATTAATTCTGGCAAGCTCTTAATGAACCTACAAGGTCCATCCAATCCCGGAATCCAACATCTCATTAGCCAAGAATTGAGTGAGCGTCTCACGTAAAATTGGCACTAAGAAAACATGAGCGAGTCTCCCCAGTGAATACAGTAGGCTAAGGTACAAACCTGCGTCGTCGTCTGCTAATGAAGATAGCTTGGTCATAACAACAATGTAAACAGAAGGAAACACTTATTGAAGGAGCTTGAAGAAGATAGGACTGAAATCTTACATCTTTTCGTCAACAGCCTATCGAAAAGTAGCAAAAATACGATGGAGTATTTCCTTTTTTTGAATTTAAGCGTTACTTGTACAAATATTGACTTTCAAACTTTCAAATTTTCAGAGTACATAATGGTTAGGTTATTTAATAAATAGGTGAAATTACCTAGGTACAGCCCTTCCTGTACCTTCTTGTAGCTTAACGAGGATGCTGTAAGTGGCGACTATCTCCACCTTTCGTTAATTACGTTTGCGTAAACAATCTTAGCAAAAATAACTGCCGGTCAGCTGCCTTAAGTGTGGCGATGCTTCACCGCTGCTGTCATGATGAGGGATAGTAAAATTCACCTTGTGTTTAGGAACTACTTTGGCGACTTGTGGTAACTACTCTGAACTTTCCGGCGAGTTCAGGAAAAAGCTCAATACAGAACAAGGCACTCGTACGCAAAAAATCGGCTCCGCACAACCTTAATCGTGCGATTTAAAGTTTACTTCTGGATACTAACCTTAGTTTCATGTTGACGCTCTGAAGATCGCCTCCAACCTTGGAGGTAGGTGTCGACAACACCCCTTTGAGGCATGTTCCAGTTTTCTTTACAGAAGCAACTACATCATCTACTGGAGCACTAAGCTGTGGCTGCACTTCACTGCAAAATAAAGTACGGCACTAAAAATACTGTAGTGATTTTTACTCTGAAACCTCATTTCAATAAAATGAGAGTCGAGAAAAACTAACGCACAATTTCAGCCAACAGGAATCCACACTGTATTCTTGCAAATTTTCAACAGACAGTATTTTTGACGGATTTCACCAGGCACAAACAGTTTTGAGAGTTCGCAACTGCACCATTTTGATAATTGTGTTTCGAATACTGTACGGCGCTTGGCATGGGGTGGCCGACTGCTCGAGTCAGGCCCACAGTCGGCTATGCCGATCGCCGTATTCTAAACACTATTACCAAAATGATGAAGTTACAAGCTCTCAAAACTGTTTGTGCGTGATGAAGACAAGACAAAAATACTGTCTGTTAAAAATCTGCTAGAATCTGTTTAGGATTCCTGTTGTCTGAAATTGTGCGAACAGTATGGCACATAAGATAAGATTGATGACAGCCAGTATCGTGCACAATTAAAACCACACAACGTTTCGGGAGGACAACCTCCCATTAATGGCAGAGTTACCAAGTCGGCAGATACTACCATGAATTTTTAAAATGTTTTAGTGTTTATTTTTTACCTGAAGACGGGAGGTTGTCCTCCCGAAAGGTTGTGTGGTTTTAACTGTGCACGATACTGGCTGTCACTCAATCTTATCTGCTAAAAGTGTTGAAACTTCTCAATCAACAGTATGGCACATCATAGAAAAGAAAATATGCAAAATATACGTTAAAGCCTAATTCCAGAATTTGTACAGCTGTTATTACAGAATTGCCAGGCTGTTTTAATGGCTTTTCAAGGCTCCAAAATTAAAACTTTAGGCTCAAAATGGCTAAAGTTTAAATTATGCAACATACTCGATATCCTCAGAGTGCTTCCAAATTGCTCCAACAGCTTTCTAAATCAAGGGAAAGTTAGTTTTAGGGTGCAGAAATGTGTTTAAACGACTTGAAAAATAGTCGAATTTTAAGCACCACAATCTGTACATTTGGCCATGCAAAGATAATTGTTTGGTTTACAGGTGCGTGCGGGTGCCTTAAATTATTGTGGGTCAAAGTTTTTTATCTCAATCTTGGTGCACCTGAAAAAAAATCATATTTTTCCCAAATTTTGACCGTTTTTGACATTCCAGTATATCATTTTAACCGGCTCGAATCGAGCTTTTCAATGGTGCAAATTTCAAACCTCTAGCTCAAACCACTAAGAAGTTATTTGGCAAAAACTAAAAGATTTTTAATACTAGACGACATAAATAACACTTTAGCAGAATATATACTTTCTTAGGCTGACTGCATACTCTTTCAGCTTTGAGCTTGGTACATGTTAAAGAAAATGCCTGGTTGCCTGGTACTTCAATTTGCAAACTCGCCCCGTAAACCAAACAATTATTTTGCATGGTCTGTACACGGCGTTTTTCTTTGTTTGCAGGGCCGCGCAGGGAAGTACGCTCACGCACGAGGGGGGGGGGGGTTCCCTGCACGGCCCCGCAAGTGAAGACAAACACCATATAATTTTTATTTTTACCAAATTAAAAATTAATTATTTTGCGAATTAAAGTTTGTATGTAAATAAAATCAAAGTATGATTAAATTAAAATGTGATGGAATAAAAGCACACTAACAGAAGTAAGGTCAGAAAATGGTTCATGCTTTTTTAAGACCCACTCCCGACTTTTACCAAATTACCATACATCGTGTATTAATGCCCAATGCATTGATAGGAAGGAATTAAAAATGTGGGGTATATTTGCTGCTTATTGTGAAGTATTTCCATGGGATCATAACTATTCATATGCCGCCAACAAACTAAGAGCAAGAAGCTAAGCCACAACTGTTGGTAGTTGCGGCCGTTGGTAGTTGCGGCCGTTTAGCACAACACACAAGGAAGTTGGAATGCACGGTTTCAAACAGAATCCCCCCCACCCCCGCACCAGGTTCATGTTCTGGTGGGCCCATTATTTTAATTTAAAGAAAATATTTGATTTGATGTAACTGGGTACCAAATATTACTGTTGTTGTACGGGTTCGTGTCTGATCCTGCAGCACCACTTTCATCCTCTTTTATTTGGTTTCATTAAAAGGCTGCAAAATGGTTTGAAATGGATTAATTCTATGGCATAACTAAACTTTACTAATAACTAAACCCAGCACAGCACAGCAAAAGCTCATTTTCCATCATTAATCAATGAAAAGAAAAGAAAACCCTTCCCAACTAAGCATTGACTAGCAACAAAACTAATGTTTCTTAAATATATTTTACCTTAGGAAAAAATATTCAAAATCCACAGGACAATCTAAGGCGCGGAAGACATCTTGCACGGCACCAACCAACTCGGGTCCAACACCATCGCCAGGGATTAAAGTTACCTTTGTACGGGTGTCTGGCCGCGATACTGGAGCTTGCTGAAAAAGAAATGCAATGAAAATAAAAACAATAAAGGAGGCATGGACTGTCTCAAACACTCTTCAAAAACCAATACACTAATCTTATACAATAAAGGGATATTTTGACAATAAACAGCAGTTTATGGGATTACGTTTTTGTGTTACCATAAATCATGCATTAAACGCCCACACGAAGCTTTTAACCTATCCTCTAAAATGCTTTAAGGTCAAAATCATGAAATAATGGAGTTAAAAGCTCATCGACATTACTTACGTACGGAGGAAACTACGCAATATTCCAGACAGGCAAGAACGATATAACAATTCTTGGCGAATTTTCGATAGTCTATTTGCTGTTGATGGAGAAACCTAGCCGACTATCATCTTTAGGCACATAATAAAACTCCATACAACCACCTATTTACAGTTCATTAGAATTCGAAATTGGCGTTAACTTGGCCTCCCTTTTTGAATTCTAATGGACTGTAAATAGGTGGTAGTGTTTGGAGTTTTATTACGTGCCTGAAGACGATAGTCTATTTCCTGGCCAATTTGAAATAATTACGCACATTGTGTCCCTCCAGTACTTGTTTGATGCCTAGATCTTACCGTATATTTCCGAATATAAGACGGTACTGTTTTTCAAATTTACACCATTAAAATAGCATCGTCTTACACTCGCGTTCAAATCTGTAACTCGGTCAAATTTTGGCCGATTTTGACATTTGAATACACCATTTCGATCGTTTTTCCGAGAGCTATCCAATGATGCTAATCTCATGCCAGTTGCTCAAATAGTTTTTGGATTATTTAGCAAAAACTAAACATGTATTGAAAAAGTCCTCAGGAAGCAGTCCAAAGGCGAAGCTATTATTACAATTTTGGGTTTTGAATCGAGGACCAGGGGCATTTACTAGTATACAAACTAATAAATATTATGCCAAACCTTACGAAAGCCTTGATGAAGTCACCCGTCTTATAATCGCAGCCATTTATTTCTTTGGAACATGCAAGCCCAAAAATGCTACTCGTCTTATATTTGAGGCGTCTTATATTCGGACGTATATGGTAAATCAAAACACTTCACAAGATAACAGTGTAATGTACATACTAAATTAGAACTTTTTTCCCTCGGGGGTGTAGTGTTGCCATTATTGTTTCAATTGTGTCGTACACCAATCCAATCAGGAGCATGGTATTCACGCTCCATGAGTGACTAACGTAACACACGGACTGACGCACAGCTGATCAAAGTGGCTCCCGTTAATTCTACGGGTCCGGCACACAAAGTCTTGATGTGATGGGGAACATGGCGGCGGTCAAGAGTAGGTCCCCATACCAATGCTTGTGTGGGGCATGTAGTCCTGAATGCTCTTTTCTCCTGCTTTTATAGCAGCCGGAAACGAGAGCTATCAGAAGCACTTGCCACGCGATTGTGCAAGTGTTTCTGATATCTGGTACCGCAACTGTCGTGCAAGCAGTGAAAATCCTTAAGGGGTTGCTTTGCAGTGATGGCCTGCCCCTGGGTGCTCTCGTAGGCCAGGCCAACACATGGCATGCCTTCTGGCAAACTTAATCGGTGCGGCATGCAAAGGGTTAATATAAACGCATAAAATTTACAATTTTTCTACAAATTTGCTGAATGCAACATTTTTTCCTGACTTTTCCAGGTTTTTCAGTAATTTATTATTTCCCCTGACAGCTCCATGATTAATGAGACTTTAAAACATTTTCCGAACATTTGAAGTAAATCAGGTTTTCCAGGTTGCCAGACATCAAGTTTAAAATTTCAAATTCTTTTTAAAATAATACACAATGATGCGTGCAAGTTTTTAATTATTTTTTTTATTATTTAGGAGCTTGCCTGGGTTGAAGAGCAACCCAGGCAAGCTCCTAAATATTAAAAAAAAAAATTAAAAACTTGCACGCATCATTGTGTATTATTTTAAAAAGAACTTAGGTTTTACCGTTTTATATTCGCAAAGTGTATTTTAGGTTCTCTGAAACAGCAGGAAAAAATTTAGAGACGCATTTTCAGCTTTCTGAAAGGATGTTGGACAGGACTTTATGCACATAAACAGAATTTAGAGAAATAATAATTGTTCCCTACCGTCTGTCCAGACACGCATAAAAGCAAAAAGAGAAAAAAAATTGTTTACTTTGAACAAAGTAAAATAAAAGGGTGGGAAATGGGGGAAATCTGTTTTGTACGTTGGTTGGCTCAAAAGTGCAGCATCACTTTATTTTTACGTAGGCCTAGAACTGAGCAGTCACAGATAGTACACCACGTTACATTCTTATGCTAATGTTGCTAGTGACTGTGACGATACAATGGGCAATGCATACGCTGAGGTTTTGTTGAACAGTTGAACTTCCAATCAGTGTTTTGTGTCTAGGTTTAGCCTAAATCTGATCATGAAACAACTATAAGGGCATCAAATCCTGAGCTGGATTTATATTCCTAGTATTTTGGATGGGTTTACCATGGTTTACATTTATGTGTGTGTAGCTGTGTAATGTTAAACTTATTCACCGCTAATTCCACTTACCACGGGTGCAGTTGCGAAGGCCGCAGCACTTGACGAGATGTACTTGACATGGCCAGCTAAAGAAAACTGCTTGGCAACCTGCAATAAATGTTATGTAAAAATGTTTTCATTTAGGCAATTATTACATAAATTAAACCTCTGCTGAGCTGAGAACGGTCAACACAAAAATCCCCCCCCCCCCCATCCCCAGGTGAACAGCTACGTATAGTAGGCCTACATCTAGTAGGCTTAGTGCTGAAAACGCTACATTTCGAACAAAGGTATCCTACTCAAGCAAAGTCAGGAGTTGGGATGCAAATGTTTTCACGAACATAATAGTTGATTTTATGATGGTGCAAGAATTTCCTCTCTACTGTCATACTACGAACATGTCCTCGTCACATTACATTCATACGTCACATCAGAAAACTTTGGCCAGTGGCCACCCTTGGGATGACTTTCCTGCCTGGACTGAAAGCGATGCGTAGCGTAGCCCTACGTTCCAACATGAATGGCTGGATGAGCTGAGCAATTTTAGTCCCATACAGTCGTAGATTGCGTCACCAGTCGCGTTTTACCATTTTTCTGAGCATGAACATATTTCAACTATAAGCAGGGTTCCCACACACCATCAACAACAATTTTTCCTTCTTTCCCAGACTTTTCAACGAGTGTTAATGCAACAACTTACCTCCACTAGAGGTTTAAAAACGTTTTAACCAAACAGTCTAGTAACAACTTACATTGTCAGGGTGCAAATTTTCGACGGAGATGTTTCTTTTCAAACCCCCTGTCTTTATCAGGCAAGTTTCGAGTTTGAACATGGTTTTGCTTAGAAGTCCATTTTGCTGTGTGAAGGCGTGCGCTCAAACCCGAAACTAGCGTGATGAAGACAGAAGGTTTTGAAAAGAAACATCTCGTCGAAAATTTGCACCCCGGCGATGTAATTTGTTACTGGACTGTTTGGGTAAAACATTGTTCAATTTCTAGTGACTGAAACCAAAAATCACAATTTCCGAATGATTTATTTGAGTTAAATTGGATTTTTGTATTGTAAAACGACCAACATTTTTGAGTCTTTTAAAAACAATATTGAACATAATGGTTTTAGCTGAAATGAAGTGAAGGTTTTAGAATAAAAAATGACATGTAATTTAGTTATTCTTTGTACAGGATAAGATTTTCTGGAAATTGTAGAAATTCGTTGACTTTCAGTAGAAGATATTTAGAACAAAACTAGTTTAACCTTTTTTTCTAGCAAACGACGGACTTCCAACGGGCTATTCCTGATCGCCAGCCGACGCCAAGCTGGTCATGCTAGATATTTGGTGAAGTAATGGTGGACAACTGGAAGAGGTATGTCGGTGATATAAGGCCAGCATAGCAAGAACAACTTTTACAGGTACTCCGCACTATGTATAAATGGCAAAATAGTCTCCAATTCATCCATGAAAAAGAGAAAGATGGAAGCTCACCATTTCTTGATGTTTGCCTGACCAGGAGTTAAGAAAGAGCATTGCGGCCGAGCACCATTCAGCTCCAGCCAGCCGAAGCACCAACTCAGTTCAATCCTTTAAAACAATGAGATGGTGAGGATTGTCGGGTAGTACTCCTCTGACTGCAACTACTTAACTGCAGGAAGCAAAGACCAAGTTCCTTCCTCTAAACTATCCTGCCTTCTGGGTCAACCGGGCTATTCAGAAAGCCTTGCACGTTTCTTCTAAGCCCATTGCCAAGAAGAACAGGAGCGGCCCTGTGGAGGTCATTTTTTTTTGCCAGGAAGAAGTGAAGATATTCATGCTGTGCTATGCCGGTAGGAAATTAGATGTTCTCACCGTTTCCTCCCCAAAAAGAAACTTCTTCGGTCAAGATCCTCGGCTGGATCCCAGACCGACCCTCAAGCACAGCTCATGGCACCCCTCCCCCATCCCGCTCCACATCTATCACTTGATCATCTTTATCACGGCAACGAGTTATCCCTATTTCATCAAGAGCAAGGGTAGAACGACAGTCCCCCCCCCCCTCCAGGACACTAGTTTCATCCACAGAAAGGTTGTGTATTACATTCCCAGTGGTGTTTGTGAAGTTGTGTATATGGGCGAGACACGGAGACGCCTCCAGGTTCGCCTTGGGTTCAACAGAGTCCCTGACGTTTCCAGACTTGAATTCCCAGAATTTTCCGTTGTCCAGGTAGAATGCTACCTTAAAATATGATGCGCATGAAACAAAAAGCATGTGCGCTTCATCCTAGGTAGATTGACTGGCACATGGTTTGGTTCATGCTCTCATATCCAGCCTTGGCTTCATGTACCCGAGCAAGGGATTTCGTTGTCAGATAGCTTTACTTACAATGATAAAGTGCGCAGACTGCTAATTCTGTAGGTGAACCTTGAAGAAACAACTTGCACTCAGCTAGGTACCGTTCAAACACCACGATTAGCAGCTCTATGGCAACATTACAACGGTTAGCCTGTAACTGATGTGAAATACTTGTATATTTGCAGTGAATTAATCTACAGAAATACTAGCGATAGGGAGCTGGAATCATTTATGGCTTACGGAATCATCGATTTATGCTGCGGATGCTGGCTTCCAGGTAAAAACGCTCTAAAGACGGATTACAGTCTTTGTCTAGCCAGCATAGGAGATTGCGGATATTTACATTCATGTAATTATATTCCTTGTCAACTTTTGGAATAGCCTATTGATAGACTCGACGCCAAGCTTTTTTCTCGGAGACAGACAGAAGTACAACCATAGCTCATGTGATGATGCACTTGTAGCGTTGTTTGGTCACCAATAAATTTTACCCCTAGAAGTCATGAACGTGATATAAATACCACGTCTCTCCTCGGTTATTAGATAGTCTATCCCAAATTTGCCAACAAAGCGTCAACCGCATGACAAAAGAGTAATAAATATTTTGTGACAGGTGACCAGCTCCTGCCATCATACCACCAACGAAAGCGTGGTTTTCGCTTTCACTTTTAATTTCCAAAAAAATCATGACCACGTCACCACCATCTGGATTCTCCCAGAAGTTCATTTGGTGGAAAAAGTGCATCCTGCAGATAGCTCTATTCGGAGCGAGCACACAGGTCTCAGGTGAATGAAACCATCTAACTGCACTTGATGTTGAGTTGCCAGAAAAATTGATGGACACATTGCGTCTGGAGGCAATATCCCCTTAACTGGTAAACGAGAGCTAAAGAAAAAGGAAGGAACACAAGTTGGGTCCACTACCGCAGAAGCTCCAAGCAAGATGGCCGACCTATCTACATTCCGGCACGTGAAGTTTTCCGGCTAAGTTTTTGGTTACGTTTTCAGATGTTATGTAGTTAGCCGCAGCGAGCGCGACAGCGCGAGCGAGGCTCGTAATTTGGAAAAAAACTGACATCATTTTCGTGAACGGCGACCTTGATTTACCTTTTACACCAATGGCGATAGTACAACCTTCCACATATACAGATCGATGGTGGACGAGCTAGGAGCCGCTGTGGAAGTGGTTCCCACAAGTTTAGTGGTCTTAGCAAATTAGCAGATGTGGGAAGGAGGATCGCATTCTTCCCACATTCGTAATAAGTCGGGTCAGATAGCCGACCGAATTTGTCGAGTTTTCTTGTGCTGTTAACTGTGACGAATAGAACAATAGTCTGCGATCGATCGATCAGTCACTCTTCAGCATCGCAGTAACAAGACTAGTCTTGCAGTTAACACTAATAATCCCAAGTAATTTTTCTTGACCTTGCCAGTAGGATGTCTGCCTCGAATTGAATTAGCCGGCAAGTTGACAGAGAAACCTAGCCTACATAACAATCAACCACACTAAACTTGCTTTCCTGCTTTATTTTTCTAACATATCGGCGTTTAGAAAAGCTAGTAAAGTTTAGATTTGTCAGCCTTATTACGATTTTTCCTATTTTTTTCTTTTGAACTCGAGGCGTAGTCTTAGACTATGAATCAACACATCGTGTCGAAGATACAGCAGTAATATTGATTTTGCTATCGAACTTGCAACTCAGTAATCAAATATTACATAACCAGCAAATAGGTCAAGTTAGGAACACCAAATTACTTACATTTGCAGAGGTCTTTAAAATTCCTCCGACTAAAGACGCCATTTTCACGGAGCTGTGCAGTGCAGCCGAATCTTAAAAGACTTCCGGCCAGCTAGCGTAACGAACGGAGCCTCCGTTATTTATAAAGCAGACTTAGGTAGCCTCAGTACCCATGGAGGAAAGAAAAGAGGGAGACAACCCATGCTGTAACCAGCTGTAACCAGAGGCGTGGGTCTGACACCTTCAGCGGCGGTGGCATATTTTTTTTGTTTTTTAAATAAAACCTACCACACGTAGACATTCATATAGACTTTTTCCTAAACATGTGTTATTATGTTTTATTTTTGTATAGTGCATACCTATTGAGTTAATAAATTATATTAACTACGCAGTACGCAGTGGCCCTGTTATTCGGTGGAAATTTGAGCGACTAGTGCGTTCATTACCGAGGTAAGAACGTATGATTCCGTCTATACGGGTCGGTAGTGCAATAATAACATGGTTCGATCTTGTGTTGCCTTTTGTTATGTCTAGCTGAACTACATTAGCTAAGCTAAACGGTTCGGGGGTACGATCCCCTTCCCTGTGCATGACTGTCAATGAGAACAACGGGGTTGGGTGACAGAATGGGTAGCATTGCCATTCGGCCAACACGTCCTTATACAACAGATTACAATAAGTGACTCTGGTGGCCAGCACAACTAAAGGTTGCCTCCATTATAGAGGCAAAACCCAGAACACACCAGTTATCACTGAGAAATGAAGATGTGACTCTTAAAACATTAGTTGCATCATTCAGTCATTATTCAGGTGAATTAAAATTGATAAGAGTTACCCTCCCCCTTTGAGTAAGCACCTCCACAGTCACCCATCTCGCCGACCCTGACAACATTGTCCGACTGCACACTGCTTCCCCCAACTCCCACAGCGGCCTGCAGTCTTTCAGTAGTTGACAATGCAAAATGTAACGTTATTTCATTAATGTGTTGTCTTATGCTCGCTCTTTGGATAGAATGTCATTTGGTTGGCTGGTTAATGCTTCAATGCTGTGCGATAGCTTGTGGTACATAGCGGGTGAATGCTTCAAGCCTGCTGACCTGCAGACGAGGCATGCAGGCAAAGCGTGAATGCGATAGAGCTGATGCCAAGAGGGCTACGGGTGGCAGGTGAATGCTGTAGCCGCGCTGACCAAGCGCCTGGCAGCACCATTTGAATGTGATGGTGGGTGGTTGTGGGTGAATGCTGCAGGGCTGTAAACCGGGTGGATATCATATGGAGGCAGGACTACATTAGTCCCACTAGGGGAGGAATACTGTAGAAAAGGTTGGGAACCACTGCCTTAATTATTGTGTTGAAAATTGGTACGTCGTCGTGCACCTAGGAGCAAGCTGTAAAGATTAACAATATTATCGCCGCTAGATGGTGCCATGGTCTTTTCGTTCGCTTTTCAATCGGTGATAGCGCCATTTTAAACCCGATTTCGAGACCATTACCTTCTACTCAATGTACATAGTTTGAGGGCAGGATTCGTCTACTCTACTTGGTTTGGTTTGGCTCTACTTTTTTCAGGACCCCTCCAAAGTAGCTTGCTACTTGCGTGTGGCGTTAAAGTGACACTATCAGCGATTAAAAGTATGCAGAATCTCACAACATCTAGCGCTATCTAGCACTATCTGGCACTTCCTTGCACCAAGCAAATGAATGCACAAAGGTATTTCTTTTAACGAAGCAAACAAACCACGACCTCCTTAATTATTGAGTGAAAATTTGGTTCGGCCACGTGCACCTGGGACCAAGCTATAAAGGTTATGACTGACGCTAGATGGCACCATGGTATTTGCGTTCTCATTTCAATCGGTGATAGTGCAACTTTAAACTTAGCCCGACTTCTACTAGCTTCAATCTTGGCTTCAACGATACGATTGTTAGTGAAACCGATTACACGAAAGTAGATGATTAAATGTGATAGCACAACTCGCAAACAAATTATCATCACACAATTCTGAAACCTCTTGTCATGAATAAATAATATAAAATGAAATCCATACATTAACCAACTTACTCCACTGTGGGATCTGGTCAAATAATAACTTCCAGTGTACCACAGCCCAAACATTTATGTTTTTGAGCTGTGGTTGGCTGGACGTTAATATTAAAATCCATATATTGTATGTTATTTGCATATTGCACAATAAGCAAACAGTAGATATGATTAGTATTAAAAAACGCTTAAGCGTATAAAATACGGATGTAAGCCTTAAAAAACTTAAAGCCCTAAAGGAACAGATATTAGAAAAAGACATGTAAGCCATCAGCGTCGCACTGTACGTGTAAAAGAATCTCCAGCTACCCAAAAAACAAGCTGGAGCTTCTTTTACACGTATTAGTGCGACGCTGATGGCTTACATGCCTTTTTCTAATATCTGTTCTTTTAGGGCTTTAAGTTTTTTAAGGCTTACATCTGTATTTTATACGCTTAAGCGTTTTTTAATACTAATATCCCTTATTTTTTTTTCTTGTTTCAGCAAGAATAACACAGAAAAGAACACTGTAATCACCTTAAAATAACTGTTATAAAAGTATCTTTTCCATGGCTGATTCGTTTTATACTGCTAAGAGTGACTTTTGCACCCAATTTCATGTTTTTAGCTTGATCTATAAGAATTTGTTGCCCAAACCCCTGGGAGGCATCACGAGGAGGTTCTGGGGCGGGAGGGGGCACTGATTTAACTTTGGGTATTTCATTGGGATCCATGGCTGGTTCGATTTTTACTGTTAAGAAAGAATTCTGTACCAAATTTATGTTTTCTGCAAAATTTTTGCAAAAATTTGTTACTCCACTTAATGATTTCTGCCCAGTGCTCTACAATAATAATTGCTCTGCCAATGCGAATACTGCAGTAACATCAAAATCGTGTTCAAAAGGCCCTGATCGGTGTTATACCTACATTTTGAGCTACACAAATTGAAAATCGGTTCATTGGTTCGATATCTAGGTGGGAGCAAAAGTTCTAACCCATTTGGCTTTCCGTGTCAAGAATAATGTAGTTACATTAAAATAGCACGCGAAAGGCCCTAGGCCTTGTCCATACCTACGTTTTAAGCTATAGAACTTGAAAATCGGTTCAGTGGTTCGGTCTCCAGGTGAGGGCAAAGAGTCCCAACAGCAACATAATGATTTCTGCCCAGTGCTCTGCAATAATAATTGCTCTGCCGACGAGAATACTGAAGTCACATCAAAATCGGGTTCAAAAGGCCCTGGTCGGTGTTAATACCTACATTTTAAGCTACACAAATTGAAAATCGGTTCATTGGTTCGATCTCTAGGTGGGAGCAAAAGTGCTAGCCCATTTGGCTTTCCGTGTCAAGAATATTGCAGTTACGTTAAAATAGCCTGCGAAACGGCCTAGGCCTTGTCCAGAACTACGTTTTAAGCTATAGAACTTGAAAATCGGTTCAGTGGTTCGATCTCCAGGTGAGGGCAAAGAGTCCCAACATCAACAACAACAACAACAACAAGAAATGGCCATGCTGTGGACGCCGAACGGTTTGATTGTTGTCATTAAAATTTGTAATGTGGTGAAATAGTTACGACACGACCCCAAATACCGAATTTCGTTGGTCTATGTCAATTCTGGGCGAGACTATAGGAGTTCAACGTTTGACGTTTAACATGAGGAAGTTCATGCATGGAAGTTCATGATTAAAATATTCTCGAAACTTATTGCGAGCAACTTCATATTAAAATGTACATTGCGAAATTACCAAACCATGTAACATGATCAAATATTACATAATGAGTCTTTATTTCAAGGCTTTATTATGCTGCAAGCACATACAGAAACAGCAATGCAGACATTTACATTATGCTGAAAAAATAATACTGAAAATAGATTGTAAGAAAGTGCAATATTAAATGTACCACAACAAAATTTTAAAGCCTTTAACATGAAAAAATACCACAAAATGATATCTTTATTGGGCACATTTATAATCTGGCAATTGGGTATGCCACAGTAAGGAAACAGGGCTAAAGACATTTTTATCATTTAAATCACGCTGAAACAGATTGCAGTAAAGTGCATGATTAATTTAAATGCGTATAATTAAATGTACATCGAACGAAATTACTGAAACTTTTACCAAGATTAAATATTAGAGAATGAATAATTTATTTTACACATTTATTTCGTGGTCGTTGTATAATCGTATATTGCACAATAAGGAAACAATATTAACCCTTTACAGCCCGGCGTCCCCGTAAGTGGACGGTTACTGAACGGCAAAAAACTAAGTCCAGATGCGTAACGCGAGCTTTGTGAGGGGTCCCCGGGGACCTGGAGCAAAGCGAGTAGCAACAGCCCAGTGGTTAGCGTCCTCGTCTCCAAACCAAGTGAATGGCGGCTCGAATCCCGCGACCGACCCAACTAAATGCATCCAGTTTGACATGGGCATTAGAGGGTTAACACAAATAACAATAAAAACAATTTAGTATTATTTAAGTGTTACTGAGTTATATTGTAATGAAAAATTTAAATGTCTGCGGCCTTGCAGTGCTGGAAACACCGGTTCTCGTCAGATTCCGAAGTTAAGCAGCATTGGGCTGGATTGATACTTGGGTGGGTGACCGCCTGGGAATCTGGCTGTTGCAGACATAGGGGCCTAAGGGCTTCGGGTAGATGACAAGGAGTGGTAATCTACCTTTGAAACCTTTGATATGTATGATTAAATTCACAACTACAGAGTTCTTAAAACTAATGCCACCATGAATAAATGGTACAAACTGTAGTAAAATGTTATTGAAACCTTTGGATGAGAATGTATAATTAAATGCATGACACAATTATTATCATTAACCATGATTAAGTGAATCCCATTATTTTACGAATTTATTTTGTGGTTATTGCATACTGCACAATAATGAAACATCAATAACACAAATAAAAATAATAACACTAAGTCATGCTAAAACATGACTAAAACAAACACACACACACTGATGAAAACAACTCAAAACATATGAGTAGTAAACTGATGTGATTACGAATTGACAATTTTATTCAACACACAAAGTAAAAGCAATGCAACATCCATGTTGATCAAACAATTCACCGAGATAACTAGCAATTTTGGGCTAAAACTCCCGGCATTCTCGAACTGAAACCAGGTGCTCAAAACTCCGATTGTTTCTTTTTAACACTTACATTTTGAAGCTATTTTTAACTTGATGTAGAGGGGCACACAAATATTACTAACAAACACGTCAAGTGTGCCGTAAAAAAGGAGGTTATACGATTGAAGTTTCACTTTACTTGTTAAAATGTAAACGGATAAAATTAGGATGATTTTTAATTGAAATGATTAAATGTACAATTGAGAAAATTGCATCTGTTTAAGTGCTGTTGTGCTTTACGTTTTAAATATATGATTGGTAAAGCACAACAGCACTTAAACAGATGCAATTTTCTCAATTGTACATTTGATTATTTCAATTAAAAATCATCCAAATTTTATCCGTGTACATTTTAACAAGTAAAGTGAAACTTCAATCATATAACCCCCTTTTTTACGGCACACTTGACGTTTTTGTTAGTAATGCGCGGACCTTTTGTACAGCTTGATTGATATTTTATTGAGCCGATAAGGCCTCCAAGCCATTCGCTCACAAACTTACAAATAAACTAAAAACTACTTACAGACTAATACAAACAAACAGACCGGCTGACTCCATGAAACCCAAGAAGCCGGCTAACTCTAGGAACCCCTGGGAACATGAGGGGGGGGGGGACGGACCCAAGCGTGAGTAATTCTATTACAACACAAACCGTCCCGTAGCCCGGCAGAACCCTAATACCCGGCCCAGGGACCCCCTACCTGTGGGGCCATGCGGTGCAACCCCCAGAACTCCTTGCAAAGGGTCCCCTTCCCCGTCGACCACAAAACGACGCTGGAAAGCCCAGCGCGGACAGTCTAAAAGAAAGTGCCGGACAGTTTCCGGTCCACCACCTACACAGCTATGGCGTCGTGCTACAAAGGTTTATGCATACATTGTTGCCACTTTGAAACAATTCAACTCAGCTCTGAAAGCCTGCATTTACGAAATAAATACGCCTTCCTATCGTTTCTAGCTGCCGGCAGGCCTCGAAATTAACAACGTAGCTTAGTTTGGTTTAAATCTATATGCGTTTAGCTGAAACATTGATTCTTTCAAAGGGTTTTAGCGAGCGTTAACCGCACCCGGGCAGACGAAGCCCTAAGACCCTATGTCTGCAGCACCCAGAATGGATTCCCAGGAGGTCACCCACCCAAGTACCAATCGGGGCCAATGCTGCTTAACTTCGATGAACTGACGAGAACCGGTGTTTCCAGCACTGCAAGGCCGCAGACTCTTTCAAAGGGTTCAAAGGGTTTAACGAGCGTTAACCACTCCTGGTCATCTGCCCGAAGTCCTAAGGCCCTCTTTCAGATTCTTTAAAGGGTTAAAGGGTTTAACGAGCGTTAACCACTCCTGGTCATCTGCCCGAAGCCCTAAGGCCCTATGTCTGCAACAGCCAGATTCCCAGGCGGTCACCCACCCAAGTATCAATCCAGCCCAATGATTCTTCAGATTCTTTTATTTTGCCCTTCAACAATGAACTTTTTAGCAAAGACATAACACGTGCACGAAGAATGGATTTGGAATTTGGTGAGTGGCATTGTTCCCAAATTACAATGATTAAAACAATGTAAAACAATTAAAATGATCGTTCAGAGACCCGTAACTCCGGAATGGATGGACCAATCGAAAAAGTGGTCCCTCTGAGGATGAAGCCCAGGGAAATTTCTGGCTAAGATCATGTTTCAGATTTTAGGTAAGTGCAGTAGTTTTTTCTGAAACCGTGTCACACAAGAACAAGAACAAGAAGAACAATTTTCAAATTTACGTGTGGCTCCCTACTTTTAATCTTGCACGGAATTTCATAAAAGTTGGTGTAAAGTTAGGAAAAGTTGCTATCTACTATCTGGCCAAGTTGGTCGAAATATATTGAATAGAAACAGAGAAATTAATAGTTTTAGTTTTGCTAGAGAGAGGACTTCAATCATATATATATACATGTATGATTACAACAGGCAGACTCCAGTCTGCCGCCGCCTGTTGATCCGATACAACAAAGGCTGTAATTTTCTGTCACATTATCGACTGGATTAAGTCATTCAGGTAGCTTAATAAAACTTTTATGTTGGGAGTTGTTAAGTTTGCGTTTCATAATGAGTATATGTTAGTTCGTTAGTCCAGTGTTGTGTCGTTCATCAGATCGAGAGAACCATTCCTAGGTGGCCATGTTGGATATGGAAGGAGTGACGTCATGGCGTTTAACAGCCAGCAGCCAATTGCATGCAACACGCAGTAATCTAACTTAATCATTAAATATGTCGCATCAAGAGTGTTTAAATGTATACAATACAAGGTAATATCAGCATTTGTAATTCTCACTTTGTATTCCATCGCTTGTAACAAGGTCGTCTGGGAGAAAAGCTGCGGAGAAAAGCTTCCGGTTAGTTAAAGGTCAATTACATCCATTTTGACATGCATGTTTG
>JAHWFP010171536.1:54583-90591 GCA_023313725.1 Lithobius niger
CCAGTAAAATCGCTGTATAGTAACGTTTCTCGTCTGGCTCATTTTTATTATTTTGTCCAGTGATTGGCCATAACTAATTGCTGTTAGTTTACATTATCAGTGACTTCACGTAGTTTGGGTTATGTATAGGCTGCGAGTTTTGATTATTTTGGCTGCGAGTCGGCGACATGCTTCGAAGTGAAGCGCTTGCATGTTGTGACGCAGGCCCGTAGTACCCAACCATTTAGATGTTTGTGTTAATGACTGCTTGACTTAACTTTTCGAACTTACCAAAGGCGTGCAGCGATGTAAGCAGCTACGGATTAAAAATGGTGACTACAAGCATGTACGAGGGTGGCTAATAGTGATGAAACTTAAAGAAATAAAGAAAAGTTTATTTTAGTTTTTACTTTAGACAGCCACCATCGTAATCACCAGACCAGCCATGACACAGCAGCTTCCCGGAAAAAAAACCGTCTCGGACCCAGCACCAGTCATGCCTAAATTTTTTTTTTAATTGTTAAAAAAAAAAGCACCCTATGTGGTTGTGCAAACTATATTTCCAAACTTCATTAAAATCTCCGGGGGGGGGGGGGGTCGACAGTTCGGAACATGGTCCCACCACGTTTTTAAGGCTTGAGGCGCCTCTGGCGGCTAGCCACAAATTTTATGGCCACCATCGGCCGACTATAAATTCGGCTGGCTGACGGCTAATTTTCGGCTAAATCGACCGGAATGTAGCAAAGATATCAACGACGAAACTAACTGCATAAGAAAATAACGAAATGGAAGGGGGAAGGGACATAGACATAACGGATTTATACGATGATTCACAAATGAAAAAAGGAAAAATTTGCAAAGAACCCATCTCAAATTAAAACTCAGCCACGTCACCACTAATTTTTTTAAAGTAATGATTCCACAGCGATGGGTCCGGACTATTACGTATTAATCGAACCCTGAAAACGAAACCGAAAGTAACCATGCGTGCTAACGACCACACAAATATACGCACGCATAAGTTTATAACAAACGAATATGGTTTTAAAACCTATTAAAAATAAGGTAGTCGAGAGTAGCTTACCGTTTGAGACAAGTTACAACTAATTTAATGACTGTTTCGTTTCATTTTGATGGATTAAAACCTCAAAAATTGCGGCTCTAGCCGTATTTTTTTCGGCGGTTAGGCCAGGCGGCCGCAAAAAAATATTCGGCGGCTGGTTGGCTGACTCAGAAAAAGGCGGCGCTTACGGCTGCGGCTGAGGGGTATAGTTTCAACCAGAACTTGGGTATACGAAGACAAAGTAATGAACTAGGTCAACTATTACGCCCAACAACCAAGCGAATTGATCATCTAACTTTTTCAACCCAACTTCTACACATGACAACAAGAATTTCTCGGAACATACAAGCCAACTGTCATCAGCGGCACTACATACTATAATAGAAGCAGACTCCACTTCCAAAGTTCTCATCATTGATGACTCCCAAGTAGACCTGTGAAATTACCAGCCTCAGCAAGGCTTGAGTCTAGAACTTGGTATTTTCCTGTAGCACGTATTGGGCACGTTCATTCCTTTTGCCTGAAATTATAAAATCACATGTTTTGTTCACACATGTGGTTCTTTGCATAGAAACTTATAATATAAATCTGGACATCCCCAATGGAATCACCCAATGCTTTCAACATGTAATAAAGCTAATAAAATCATATTGCCTGGTTGCAAAAATCACTGATTGGTCTTCTCCCACAATGGGATTCTGGTTAAGCTTGGTGCAGTCTACACCCTCCTGTTGTGAAATGTAATGGCCGCCATACGTCACTCTGCAAAGTAGATGGTTTTAACTTTGTTTCTTCTGTAGAACAGATTTGTGCAATCCGGAAAACTGATGGCTGCAGATGGTGAGCACCTGTGTGCCTTAGGGAAGAGGTATCTTGTTGAAGCAATTGCACTTGACGCTGAACTTCAGTATAACAGTACACAATGCATTATGAGAAAGACTACAACTCAACTGGTTCCCAAGCCAACTAGAGGACAGGCTTCCCTAGATCCATTATTCGCTGACAACGACTGTACTGTATTTGAAGTCGATGTGTGTCAAAATTCTGGGGCCAGTGATCAGAATTCCGTGACCTTTCAAATTCACCCTAATGTTAGTAATATTCTCACGGCCCCAAAGCACGCCTCCTCACGTCGCATCGACTTTACTGGGCTCAGTGCTTTTCTGCGATCAGCAAACTGATCCCGAGTTGCCAATGCATTGGATGTTGATGTTGCTTGGAACAATTTTACTCACCATTATTAATGAGGGAATTTATTGCCATTCCTCTACTTACCGTACAAAGTCGAATAAGCCAAAACTTCCGAGTAATTTGCACAAACTAAAACGTAAAAAGTTGCTCCTTTGGAATTGCTGGTGCGCCCAACCTTGTTCTGAAAATAAGGCACGGCCTTCAAGGTAAATGATCTTGGTTGTACTGAAGAGAGTAAAGTTATTCCGGAAGCAACCTGTCAGCCCTTTTGACATTTGTGAGAAGAAAAATAGGAATGTGAGTTCCATACCTCCCCTTTAGGTTGATGGCATTGTTATTAATGACGATTTATCTAAAGTTAATGTCCTGATTGACTTGTTTTCTAAAAATTGGGGACTTGATAATAGCATCGTTCCGTCTCTCCCGCATACGTGTTATGATTCTGCTTGCTCTACGGTCTAGTTCACCCACTTTCTAGTTGAAAAGAAAGTTGGCCCTGATGGTTTTTCTTCCAGTTTTTCTAATGACTTCGCGAGTGCCATATACAAACCTCTCTCAATACTATCTTAATTTTTCCTATTCATGCGGTGAATTGCCAGCTATTTGAAAAACCGCTCGAGTTATATCTATTAACAAAAATGGTGATGCTTCTGACCCATCAAATTATACCCTAATTGCTCGTACGTGTATTCCATGCAATGTAATGGAACGAATTGTCCATGACTGCATGCTTTCCTTTATTGAGGAATGTCAGAATATCGCCAACAAGCAGTTTGTTTTCTGCCTCATCGTTCGACTGTCCATCAGCCTTTAGTGTCTTGGAGGAGTAGACAAGATCTGTCGAATTAGGCATTCCATCTACGTTGTTGACTTCACAAATGGATTTGAGTCTGTTGTCCGTTGCTTCGCCGGTCTCCTTTTGAAGTGGATTGAGGATTTCCGTATAAATCATACACACCATGTTGTTGTCGGTAGTGGAATTTCCCAGAATTATTAGGTCGTGAGCAGTGTTCCACAGGGCTCTATTTTGGGGCTGCTTTTGTTCATTATCTATAGAAATTACTTCCATTGCAGTCCAAATTCTTCTCTTCACAAATTTGCTTATAATGTCAAAACTCATGGCAGTCCAAGAGGTAATCAAGACCATAAATATCTGCAAACCTCCTTAAATTATTTACATGACTGGTCTGAAAATTTTCAGTTGCTTTTTAATGCCGATAAGCGTGCTGTTCTTCATATTGAACAACAAATCCTCAAAATTCATTAAGCTCGCCAGCTCTACTCTTAAACCTAGATCACTCATAAAACACTTAGGCGTCTGGTTTTTAGCAGACCTAAAGTTCTTTACTCATTGTAGGCTAGTAATATTGTCAAATTATCCAACCAACATTTGGCTTTAATCAAGCATTGTTTCACATCCGGTGAGCCTCATACTTTAATTAAGGCTTACAAGGTGTATGTCAGGCCTTTCCTGGGATATGCGAGCCAGGTGTGGTCCCTACACTTGGTTAAAGATAGTATTAATGTTGACGCGATTCAGAGACGTTTGACCAAATTCTTACGAGGTTACAGAGAACTGTGTTATCAATACAGATTCCTGCATATCAAACTGGATTTCCTTGAGCTGCGGCGCCTCAAGGCCGATTTAATCTTAACTTTTTAATTATTCATAACAAGGTTAATTTTGCCTTAACAAACTTCTTCACGCTTCATGGACCATCTATAACAAGACGCCACGATTTTAAGTTGCCAGTTGTTGTTGGCTAGATTAACTTGCCAGAAGTATTTCTGTGCTGATCGTGTAATGGCAGCTTGGAACAGCTTACCTGCTGATTTCATTAATGCTATGTCTGTGACTGAGGTCCGACAAAAATTAAACAAATTGAACCTTTGTCAATTTTTACATTGCTTTCAACAATTGTTTTATAATTTCAGGCCAGGAATCAGTGGCGCACAGCTCTTTGTTGGACCAGATTCTATTTCTCACGTGAACTGTATTCAAATAATAATAGATGGTACAAAAAGGTGTAAAAGCGTACGGAAGAGTACGAAAGGGCACATAAGGGCACAGAGGTTTACGAAAGGGTACAAAAGTATACGAAAGTGTAGAAAATGGTACGACAGAGCAGATGAGGGTACAAAAGGTTACCAATTGGTAATAAACGGTACACATTATACATAAGATAACAAAAGTGTACATAAGGGTAAATAAGCATAAAACTAAGTCATTCAATGGCACACGTTTTTCAACATCACATGTGGAAGTGAAGGTTTCCCGTTGGACTTTTTGCACTTCTTAAATAAGTTTTTTTACCCCTTGCCTTTACGAATATCTGGAACTGCTATTTCATGAAGGAAGAACTTTTCTATTGATAATAAAGATGCAGGTGGTAGACTTTGGATAAAAATAATAACTACTTTTTATGATAGCATTATTGTAAAGGCAGCTATGAATTTATGACGTAATTGAGATGCGCTTCTACAGGCAAAACGCAAACCCCCCACAAATGGGTCGTCACGGAATGCCGTGTTGAAACAGGCAATGTAAGTAGGCAATCCTTGCACGACTTACAGAATGTACGCACCAAGATCAGATTTAAATTCTTAGCTGCTGAATGAGCAGACGAGTTCATTATTCACTACCGTATTCTTGCCTAGCAAACTAGTACAATACTTTGCGTGTGTAGTCTTGAATAAAATGTGAGCACTGTTTTGTATATTCGTTTCAAAATGGCGCCTGTAATTTCAAACACGATTGTGGGGTTTCATTCTCCTATAATTCCTTTTCATTCATTTGCTAAACCATGGCCAGTAGACTATTCTTCCCGACCTATATCAATATTAGGGACGTAGACAAAATGGCTGCCACGACTGGCCTGTTTCTTTGAGGTCTATTTCGAGAATTGGTCAAGCAAATGGCATCTTTGTTTGGAGGAAGCGTCTTTGTATCGTGCATCGCTACATCTATTGGCAGCCAGTGGTGGTTTTCAAAATAATAATTTTAATGTTACGTAGATTTGCGTGACAAATTTTTATTATCCATAAAAATATTTTAAAATAGTTTTTAAAGTTATCACCAAGCGACAGTCAAGCTATTTCTCTGTGCATGCAAAAAAAAGTGACACCTTTGTGTATCCAGAAAGCATTTCAAGGTAAGGAATGTCGTCAATTTGTACAGCCAGTGTCGCCATCGGCTGACAGAAAATGGCAATAGAACAAATCAATGACATCAGTGGGGCTTTTGGCGGCCATATCATCCAATCCAGTTGCGTATGCTATTTTTCATTCAAGATCTGGCCGATACTGTAGTAGAGCACTGATTAGGTTAGGTTAGGCTATAAACATCATGCACTAGTAATAAAACTGGCTGACAGAGGGCTCTGCCTGTCTACCAAATGCTAAATTGTAGCCGTTAACAATAATTCAGTTGCGATTCTACCTTCTTAAATTGCATGCTGTAAAAAGGGATGGATTTGTGTTGCGCTAGCTGATCACCGAATTAAAATCGTTGAAAATTATAAAGTTTGATGAAAATATACCAAACCTAGCTGCAAATCTCTAAAGTTATTAAAACGTTGGGTACGCATTACGGTGATTTCAAAAATTAAGTGTTGATCAGTTATCCTCCAACCCACAGTTCGGTTCCATATCATGAAAAATATCTCCAAAAAAATTCATGAAATAGTATAATATTTAGGACTTGCACAAGGCAATCAAAGTATTTAACTCTTCATTCTATGATTATACAATTGAACGTAACTGACTGATCGAACACTTTGAGTGTCAAAGAAGTAATCAAACAAGTGATATTGATGATGACTGGTTCAAGTCCTGTTAGCTTGAGTGGTTCAATGGCTGACGTTGGTGCAGACAAACTTTTCCATTGTACTTCAATGACTTGGAGCAGCGACTGCCTTAGTTCTTCATTTCGTGCGAAAGGAGCATTAAATTGTTGGGTCAAAGTGACTCCCCGTTTTACAAGGTCATTGACTACTTTCAAAAACTTAGAAATCTTCTAACAATTGTAGTATAATTCATGGAGCTCTATTCGCTAGGATCATGCTGCAAAAACTCCTCGCACATGTCAAGGATATTGAAAAATCGTATCGTTGAGGTGGTAATGAAGTCGTGAAACCCATTCTTTGATGGCTCTAGGAATGGTGGTATCTATTTCGGAGGCTCTTCAGACCTCTCCTTCTCTTTAAGGACCAGTACCATCATTCTCTTCTCTTCATCCCAGACCTCATCAAAAAGGGAATGCAACGCCTACAAGCAGTTAGGACAGATACCACAGATGGCAGCCAAAAGTTCTGGTAACTACCTGTGCAACATCCTTGTTTTGATATACTGATACTGATACTGCTGAGCATGTCGCGGTCATTTCTTGGAGTCCTGTTGATGACGGCCTGTGGAACCAATACCTGACAAAGATAGCAGCCACGAAGAGAGATGTTTCCTTCAGGTAATCACATATTATCTCGCCAAATGATTGTCCACGAGACTGTGATGTAGCAGATTGAGTTTGTAGTGGTTCATGCTGCTTACGGAAAAGCTACTTCTTGATGGAATAGATGGCCCTTGCCATTCAGTGAGCACGTCGAATTACTCTGGTATGCTGGAAACTAATTCCATGTGGAGGAGGAATACTTCCCAAGCAAATAATTGTCAGTTCCAGTGACTCTCGGTAATCGTCTATTGTCTGGAATTAGCTGGGACTAAGAGCAGGCAAACTCAACAAAGCCATCCGGTTGTAGCTTTCATGCTCTTTCTTCAAATGAAGTGAAATGGCCAAAGAGCTCCATATTTGGAGGTTTAGACACACCACAGAGGTTGAACTCTTCCTTCAGCATGACTTTGGTGACATAATGGCGACATACTAAATTCAGGAGCTCTCGGTGAATATCAGTCTCTAACAGGATGCATACTCCACCTCTCACTCCGGTATTGGAGGCTGTGGTATCGCAACATGGACCCTTGAAGAGATCCCGAAATTCCCACTTGTCATTGATCTCCACAACAGCCTCTGACATTGTAATTGTCATCCCATCATGAAGCTTTGGAACAGAAATCAGCTTCACCTCATTTGTCCTGACACAAGAATATGGAGTCGGTGTACTTTTTCTCGACCAGAACCTTTGAAGCCTCCATGATTTTCCCGTCCCAGTGCAGAATCAACAACACTGTCACATGAGGATTTTACTTCAGCAGGGAAAGCCTTATGATGTATCATTTGCGATCGACATATCTACGGCTGATGATCAGTTCTTCCACATTCTGCTGCAGTTGACTTGTTGATACCGTTGCTGAAAATAATTGGGAAGCACAGTGATCACTTGTGTTGTGTTAGCTTGATCTAGCGCTGCAGCTACCCCTGTAGTCACTACTGATATCCTGCGGCTCAGTCTTGGCTTCTTTTCTGTGCATGGTCCAGGTACAGGTGGACCACTTGGTCCAGCTTCTGACTCAGAGGATTTAACGGTGTAGAATAAAGCGGACGCGTCATCAATGACAACACCTGCAGAAACATTCTCCTCCTGTACGGCCTCAACTTTCAAAGCACGAATTGCTGCTGCAGCATGACTCCTGGCTGTACATCATCCTGGAGAGAAAGAGTGCGATCGTCTCCTCCATTTGTGTCTCTGCGACCCTTCTCTCGCTGGGGCTTCAAAGAAAATTGGGTCTTCCTCGATTTTAATAAGAGAATCTGCATTGCGGTGGGCCACTTGAAATAGATCTGCGAGTCTCTCCTGTCACATCTGTTGGTTTGAACTACTCTTCTCAGATTTACGGTTAATCAATTTCTTTCGGCATTCGGCATGAAGCTTTCTGATGTACTCGTGATTCAGATTAGGAAAAATGCAAGCACTGGAACAAAGTGTGTTGAACAGGAGAAGCCCAAAGTGCACATGTAAAAACAACACAACCCGACGTTTCGAGCTAGCTCCAGCTCATTATCAAGAGAAATACAAGATACACTAAAACTGCATAAAGTTGCAAACAGGCAAATGCAGGCAAAACTGCCAAAGTCAAATTACAATTCCAACAAGTTTAAAATTTTAAAAGGAGAGGAAGAGGAGAGCGACCTCTTTGTGCTAAAAGCACAAGAAGAAGTGGCGAAATCTCCTCTTCCTCTCCTTTTAAAATTTTAAACTTGTTGGAATTGTAATTCGACTTTGGCAGTTTTGCCTGCATTTGCCTGTTTGCAACTTTATGCAATTTTAGTGTATCTTGTATTTCCCTTGATAATGAGCTGGAGCTAGCTCGAAACGTCGGTTTGTGTTGTTTTTACATGTGCACTTTGGGCTTCTCTTGTTCAACATACTCGTGATTCAGAGTCATTTGTTGGTATTTTAGCCTTTTCCTAGACAGGAAGCAGCAGCTCCGTAGTCTTCACAATGCTGCCTTTCAGGTTCATTTGTTCACGATCGTGATAATTAAAGAGTACTCCCAGAACTTCTCTTCGAGATGGTACTTTAGAAGCCTTAAAGGTTTCTTCTGTTTCTCAAACAAGCCATAATGCACTCTCAGACTGAGTAGCTTTTTTCGGTCTTGGTCGTCATTGTTCTGATTTATGTTGACCATTGAGGCCAAAAGAATTATTGGGGCTTCAAATTTGGTTTGAAAGTGTTTGAATAGTGCAGGGAATACCCAACAAATCACAGTAAACAGTAAAGAATTTACAAACACACTTGTTAAACTACCAACGGAAGACTGCTATAAGAAGCAGATGACAACCCGTAAACCCATTAGGCCAAAACTTCAAAGTTCTAAATATCATTTTAAAGAAAAAATATTTTGGATATGAGAGTTCTTACCCAAATGGCACCCAATGGTACGTAGCAGAAAAATAGGAAATTTTCTAAATTTCTTTCTATTTTTTTTAACCACCCTAGTACGCATGCACATACTATTCCCATGCGCATTTACCATGATATTTTTGTGGGTTTGAACTTATTTCATATCCTGCAATGAGGGTTCCGATGGGAAGGTGACACTTTCGCCATCTTTAACGTGAGAGGCAATGGTTCCAACCGTTTTCATGCTGTAAGTACATACTTAATTGAAATGTGGAAGATTATCGGCCTATTCTGTGAACTTTAACAAGTGGCAGTTTATATAAAAAACTCCCAAAATGCAAGGCGTTTCACGGTGAAATAAATTCCACCTTATAAATTACTTTTATTTTTTTTGGTTCTGCTCCGCCCACAATTGTGATTGGATGCATCGAATTCACATTTTCCTCGTTGTTCATATGCAAAAATAACAGTTATCGTGGACGTTATTTCAAGAAGGAAAGTCTCGCATTCAAACTCAACTCACGCCAGTTTTTCTTTTTCACCAAACTTGTCGTTGAGTCTTGGAGTTTCTTACCTGAGTATGTCATTTCCGCCCCTTCATTGAACATCTTTATGGCTAAGTTTGACATTTGTATGAGGTCATCTCTTATTTGGTGGGGGCGGGGGGGGGGGGGGCGGGTCGGGTAGGTGCTATGATGTCATGTATTTACCAACGTTCTATTCTATTCAGTAGGTCTAGCTTGAACTTTTCCAGAGTCCCCTTTCCATTTGTTGGTCAAGCACTGGTCGTGTGACATTACAATCAGGCGGGGCGATGCCACCTCCCAGCTTTTCTTACCATAACTGAAATTATGTTTGAACTCTTTTTCCCAGTATTATTAATGTTGTTAATTTATTATTTTTTCAATAATTTTTGTGATTTCTGATTTAATTTATTTCCTTGTAATTTATTAACGCAATATTTTTTACCTTGCAGAAGGCGACAAGAATGGAGAGTCTGAATGTCACATTGTCAATGGAAAGGCGACATACTGCCCTATGTTGAAACGCCTAAGGTCCAACCTCTGACCTGACATCAGGTGAGGCACTCCCACCCCTCAGCCTTTCTGACCACAACTGAATTTGTGCTTGAGCTTTTATTTTTTCAGTATTATTTATTAGTGTTGTTAAATTATTATTTCTTTTCCGTTTTCTTATAATTTTTAACTCTAATAATTTTTTTACCTTGCAGAAGGTGACCAGAGCGAGGAGGTTATAAGTCGCTTGGTTATAAGGTGGCTTGGTTTGGGTGTCATCCATGTAATGGATGTATTCCAAATGCCCGATCATTATTAATTTAGCCTATAAACCTTGTAATTTAAAATAGTATTGAATGAAAGAATAAAAGCCTTTTAAAATCTACAAATGTTTCTCCGAGACGATTTTTCATCTCTTTACTTTTTTTCTTTTACATGGTAAATGGAATTAATAAAGCTAATGATAGCCGTAATACACAAATAAGAAATAAGACCAACCAAATTTATAAAAGAAGAAGCAGTAATTTTGAGCCAAATTGCCTGAAACGAGTTTGTGGCCCGACCTGGGATCAATCAAGCACAATACACCCTCCCAAATGTCACATTAAAACTGAGCAATTATAATTGGGATCAGAAACTAGGATGTAGACATTTTAGCTCTGTCGTCACTACTTTGAATGGCCAATAATTGTTGGATCCCTTTAAACTTAAAAAAAAAACATTTTATATTAATATTTTTGTGCTTATTGGGTTTTCACCATGTATTTTTATGCATTTATGTTTGCGATAGGGTAGTGACTTGAAACATAACCACAAATACAAAAGACACACTTCTAAGCTTAATTAAAGTGTTTTGAAAAATTTAAGCTTCTGCATCGTACACAACAATGTATTCTCTAACGATTAACTAGTTAGCCACAGATTAGTTAGCCATTGTCTCAAGTATCCAGGTTATGGACACCTATATTTCAAGTATAGACAGCCAGGCACGGCGGAAGTAGGTCAAAGTAGGAACGGCCATTTTATTTTCAAAGAGGAAAGTTGGGGAGGTAGGCGGAAGATAAATTAATTGCAGCGTAATGCTATTTTAATTGAGCATTTAGCTGTGTTACAAATTTACGAAGTATTAGACACCCCCCCCCCCCCAATCGAAAGTATACATTGCAATCGGCCAATTTTCAATGCTTGAAAGAATCCACTGTTTTGCTGTACTAACCTAGAAGTGTCACCTTTTTGAAAAGTCTCACCTTTGACAAAAATTTTCAAAACGTGTTTAACGAATTCGTCAGGTACACTAAATATATTCCATCCTCAGCGTTTTTCAATGATCAGATTATTTTCAGCCCATTTTCAGATAGATAGCCTGCCTTTTAGATAATGCGAACGAACTTCACCAGAGTGTGTGGCCCAGAAACGCCAAACTTTACCCAAAGCTTACTTAACTTGAAAAACCCTATCCTTAAAGCGGACCTATATTTGACGTTTAAAATCGTTCGGAGTTTTTTGAATGTTGATCTTCCCTTCTTCGACCATGCTCCGTGCCGGACTACATGCAGACATTCATTTAAAATGGCAATACAATCGGCTAATTGCGACTGCAGAAAGCATTTCTTTTCACTTCGAGTTATATCTGTGTGGAACTCTCTTCCTGACGAAGCGGTCAGGGCTCGTTCCCCGGCATACTTCAGGTCCATCCTTGGTAATTTAAGTCTACGGGCTTTTTTGAAACGACCAGAATTTTTTAAAATAGAGACTAAAGAATGAATTAGGAAAAAACTTCTACGGGTCCAGTATAAGTGGCTTGCCCTTCTGGTAACCCTGCTGTTAATGCGGCAAAATTTTTATTTATTATATTATAAGATCACTTTTTTTTTTTAAACTACTGTAGGTTGCAACACGAATTATGATAAAAGGCTTGTTACAATATCTTAAAAGTATGCATTTACGGCGATTTCCTTATCTTTCAGCAGCTGTTTATGTTTTAACAGTATAAACGTAACGCAACTCAAAACTGTAATATTTAACAGATTTTCGGAGCACAAGTTTTTGCGCTCTTAGATTGTCACTTGAGCCCAACTTGACAGCTTAAGAGCAAAGTACATTGCTGCTCTCTTTATTTCCAGCCCTGCTCTCCCCAACCATTATTAAATAAACGAAGCAAGCAGTCTGCATTAAAGACTGGCCTTGTGAGGATACACAATACACTAGTCTGAGAAAGAAAGAAAAGACAACTGCCCCGACTGGAACTCGAACCTACGACTTCCCGTTTACTAGCCGGGCACTCTAACCACTGCGCTACCGGGGCAGGTACTGGCTACAGGCTCCAGCCGAGCTAAGTAGCTATTCAGTCTTTCTCAGTGGTGACCTAGAGATCACAAACATACATACAAGGAGGGAAAGCAACTTTGCTTCTTGGCCTCCACACTAGAAATACTGCAAGTAGTAAATAAATAAAGAAATCACAAGGTAAGGTACAGCAGTAGCCAGTAACCGCCCCGGTAGTGCAGTGGTTAGAGCACCCGGCTAGTAAACGGGATGTCCTGGGTTCGAGTCCCAGTCGGGGCATTGTCTTTTCTTTCTTTCTCTGACTAGTGTATTGTGTATCCTGACAAGGCCAGTCTTTAATGCAGACTTCTTGCTTCGTTTACCCTTTTCCTTCTGATTTCTTTCTTTATTTACATTGTTAAATAGTATATGCACAAAGAGGTAGCGACCAAAAATTGAAAGCCAGTGCAGTGCAAATAAAATGCACAATGTACAATGTCCCGAATCAATTCCGTTTCATCAGCAAGCAACAAAAAAATATAAAAGATAGGGCTAAGAAACAAAAGTCAAGTAAAAGAATTGGAAATTCATAAAAACGTAAAAACTCAAAAGCACAAAATGAGAAAATTATAAATAAGATGGATCTTGTAGTGTCCGCGGCCTGCCTTGAGTCCTGCAGATATTTATGAACGGCTACGTCTTCCTGGTGGCTTTAGTCGACGGCCGCCATTGTTTTTGTAACCATCTTGGATATTAACAAGGCACTCTGCTACCAAAAACATACAATTGATTCTGTGTCGTTCTGGGGCGAACTCAAGATAGGTCGCGGACACTTTAGGCAGCTTAGTAACTGCAAATGAGGGCACTGACGTTTTCTAAACTACCTCAACTTCAGGTTGTAAGCTACCTTTGGTACATGTTATTTATTATTTTCATTCTTGCGCTTTGTGTTTTTTACGTTTTTATGGATTTTAAAGTGTTTTTTTCTGGACATTGCTTCTTAGCCGTATCTTTTATATTTTTTATTGCGTGATAACGAGGCAGGAATGCTCCGAAACGTTGCGAAATTGTCTATTTTGTGTGCACTGACTGGCTTTGCATTTCTGTTCGCTCCTACTTCACTTGCCGATACTAAATGCTGGCAGGCAATGTTCCCTTTCCCCGAGTCACTGACTTGATCTCCTTTCTTCACACAACCCCAGTTTGGTCCCCCCATCTTCTTGGTGACATTGATTTCATCGAATCTGTTCAACGAAAAATCTCGGAGAGCTTAGAAGAATCAGCTTCGACCTCATTCTGACATATAAAATACAAGTGGGATTGACTGTAGTAAACCTCCCTTTTTTCAAAATTTTGATCCATTCCATGATCAAACTCGACGAGGCGATGGTTGGACGTCGGCAGTCCAGCCCTCACGCACAAATCGTCGTCAAAACTTTTATCTCTTTCCGTGTTGTTCGTAGTTGGAATTCCCTCAGGGAAGCCACAGTGGATCAGTCCACAGTGTAATGGTTTACGTTGTATTCTGGAGAGTACAGCTAATTTCCAGCAACTTCCACTTATTGCACTTGGTTAACATGGTTGTCACTCTAAAACTCTCACCCGCTTTTTCACCCTATTACTATCATTAATCACTATCGTCACGCTGCTGGCTTGGTATCGGAGGTTTACCGCCCTTCCGTTTCCCTCCACCAATTTTGGGGTTGGTAAATTTATTTATTTATTAACATTTAAATCTTCCAAGCTGTACCCTGATGACCACCAAATAATTACTTCTTCTATATTCATTTATTTACAGCATCAACGCTCTTCACTACCATTCAATCAGAGGCGTAACTTAAAAATTGGGGCCCGGAGGCGGGAGTGTTGTGGAGGCTTCCCATCCCCCCCCCCCTTCAAAAAAATCCATCAGTTATTGCCACACTAGGCGAGAACCCAGAGGAGGGGGCCCCTTTCATCAAAAAAAGAAAGGAGTTTTCCCATACAAGGCAAGAGCCCAGTAGAGGTCGCCCCCTCCCCCTTCACACAAAAATGTTGTTTGCCCTGTAGAGAGGACAGACGAAAGTATCCCCAGAACAACAACAACAACAACATCATCATCATCAAGAAGAAGCAGAACAAGAAGTTGTCTATTTGGCCCCTCTCTCTCTGTATCTCGGGTTTGGCTAGATTCCAAAGCTAGATTCCAAATTTGGTATAAAGATGTTTACTTATAACGGAGTTATAAGCTCTCAAAGTTGAGAGTTTAACACAGCGATCCTAGGTCGACCCTTACTTGGGTTTTTTACGGCGCATGGGGGGGGGGGGCGGCGGCATTCCTCATCCCCTTCATAAAAAAATGCCTTTTTTGCCACACAGGCGAGAGCCAGGGAAAGCCCTTCATAAAAAATTGGAGTTTTTGCCACATTTAGGCAAGAACCCAGTGGATCCCCCCCCCCCCAACCTTCATAAAAAAATGAAACAATTAAGTTTTTGCAACACAAGACACAACTCTTTTTCACGCAACTCCTATTCTACGGTTCCATACAAATTTTAAATTGGGGCCAGTAAGAGTGGGGCCCCCCCAAAGTCGGTGGGCCCGGAGGCGGCTGCCTCCTCTGCCTCATTGTACTTACGCCACTGCATTCAATAGGGAACAGTTTGTTTTCATTTCGTAATTTACGCGACAACGAACTACATATAAATGCTTGTACACTTACGATTCAACATACATTAAATTGTTTGACAAGAATGTGAACCACCCTGGCTTTGAACACTCAGCTCATCTGCACTATATTATGGTGTCGATGTTGCGAACACAATTTGAAGGGATGAAAAAATTCAAATGATAGTTGTAATGTGTCTTTAATGTTAAAGGTTGATTCCGATGCACTGGCCATTAATTCTAACGCCCAGGCACCATAGTCGCTCATCAGTGCCTCTGTAACTGGTAGTTTCTATAAAATAGAACAAAAATTATGTTTACGTAACACGCTTGGTGATAATGGCACACAGAAAAAAAATGTGACGACCAACGAACAAAAATAAATTTGTTCAAATCTTGCTTGTAGTGATTATTCAAAGTGAAACTTCGAACATGTCATTTGCTGCATCCCCGTTAAAGAGACACACTCCCCTCTCCCACCCAAGAAATATGTGTCAATTTTTTTCCATACTATAACGCAAAATACATTTTTTTCCATACTATAACGCAAAAAATACTGACCTATGTTATACGGAATGCAGGTGATTTTAAAATTCCTTAAAGAGTTTGTATTATTTTATAGGTAAAACGTTTCCAAACTAAAAGTTGTAATCCGTCTTAAGTTTGAACAAGATCTTAAAACAGGTCAACATTTTCCGTTCAAAAAGGAACTCTTCATACATGCCTTATCAAACTAATGCCTAAATAACTAATAGCAAGCAGTCGATTTTGCTTCATCATCCCCCCCCCCCCCCTCTCACCACGCAAAAACAGTAGGCTACATTTCGGTGTCAATTAATTAAATAAATGAAAAATCGGAAGGAAAATTTTGACTGGGACATTATTTCAACAAACTTTATTTCTGAACGTTATTTTTTCAACAGTTTGTGTTGAATTCAATAAACCGTTTAGAAGTTAAAAGTGCCAACAACTTTATCGGAGTCTATTTCCAGCCAACATCTTGAATTTTTACCAAATTGTTTGATGCCGTACACAAACAAGATACAATAACAAGATACAAACAAGCCTCGGGATAGCAGACGCTCAGATGTAACTTACACTGGTAGTCTAGAACACATCCTTAAACTTACAGCAAGTGGCACTTGTTAAAGTATGTACTTTGCTCGCATGCATGTTTGACTTTTGGATCACTTACACAATAACTAAACACAAGAATTGCAGTAGAATACGTTACTTACGTCCAATATAACAATTTAATTACTGCATCACCAAAACACGACACGGAGATCGCCATTGTTTTGCTGGAATGCTCAGAAATTAATGCCGACAGATGTCACTTTTCGATTTCGACTCGCAGCCCATTGAGATAGCTGTATTGACTGTGAGGAGATCAAGCGTCTGGCGGCCTTAGCTGGCCGGCAGTGCAGTGGCCAGCTAAGGCCGTCAGACGCTTGAGCTCCTCACAGTCAATACAGCTATCTCAATCGGCTGCGAGTCGAAATCGAAGGGATCCATCTGTCGGCATTAATTTCTATGCGTTCCAGCAAAACAAAGGCGACCTCCGTGTCGTGTTTTGGTGATGCAGTAATTAAATTGTTATATCGGACGTACGTAACGTATTCTCACTGCGATTGTAGTTATGTTTTGTTATTGTGTTTAGTTATTGTGTAAGTGATCCAAGTCAAACATGCATGTCAAAATGGATGTAATTGCCATTTAAGTGTTTACTCAAGTTACGTGGACTAGTCTCATCTGGTAAAGCGAATGATTAGAGTCCTTGGAACCGAAACGATATTCTCAATCTGACCATAGGTGAGAAGTCCGGCTTGCTTCACTGAAACCAACATGTCGGACGAGTGGTAAGTGGTCCACCTTTGGTAAGCAGTACCAGCACAAGTTATACTACCCTTAGCACAGTTGGCCCCTTTTGGTAAGTAGAACCAGCACCAGCTGTACTATCCTTAGGCCAGTGACTACTTTTATTGTTAGCGGAGCGAAGAGAAATTTATTTGAAACTTATGTTCATGCTACTTATATGCCTAAGTGCAATACTCACTCAGCTAAATTTGGGACGTGTGCCTTTTAATGGGAAGTAGGCATACTTCTCTTAGCTGGCATTTTTCACATTTTATTTTTGTTTTATTTTTGAGTAAGCCTAAGCTTCATATTGTATTAATTTTAAAGGCCTTCGTTTGCTCCCACATTTAATTTCTGTTTCGTACATGCAGCCGCTTTCCGCTTCCCATACTAAAGATGTGCGCCGTCATTGTTGGTTAAAAAAAACCGCCACATTAACCTGCGCTGGTAAAGAGCGTATGGGTAAAGTGACAGTGCAGCACCAGTGTTGTTCGACGACAACACGGGGAATTATCAATCCAGTGGATACACGTGACCATTTTTTAGGTGATGATTCGGGGACCTCAAGAAAAGAACCCGACCACCCCCCGACCTCAAGAAAAGAACCCGACCACCCCCCCCCCCCCTTTGTCTTACCACCCTACATTACAGTGCACCATCGAAAACAGACAAACCGGTATCAACAACTTCAAGCCGATGTGAGAAACCAAGTCCCACTGAGGGATGATCATGCCCATGTCTATCCTTCTCAATATTCTGAAACCATTGCACGTTTAAATCGGTTCAATCCTGTAAATGCTCCAACACCTATCCAGTCCTCTGTTAATCTACTAAATGCCCAACCAGATGCCCACATTGTGCACTGCTCCGGAACTAACGACATCACATGCGACCACCCTCATTATATCATTGACCTCCTATCCAATACCGCACTGCAGGAAACGGGTGTAGAAATGGGAGGGGTCCAATCCGTAACTAGCCAAACTCGTCGCTCTAAAGTTTTCAAAGACATTGGCTAAAAGCCCGACATCCGTCCACTGATGCAGGTCGTGGTAATCTCCAAACGTTTTGCATTTGCCTAAATCCCAAATCTTCATCGCGTGTTGATAAGATTCGGAGCAGATCGATCCTTTCAACAACGAGGCAAATACCGACATGGGAGGTAAACACTTCTCCTCAAACACTTCCACATTTGTCAGGTATTCGTACGGAAACACACCTTTTTGCCGAAGGCCTCGTACGAGTTCCACGGATTCACCTTCGAAAAGCTTGTCCATAATGCTAAAGCTATTTAAGTTCGAAGCTAGAGTTTCCAACGATGCCGTCATAAACGCTAGACTATCTATGAAAGTAAAACCGCCTAATTTCATGCTGCTGATTCTTTCCTAGTTCTTAGCGATGATCCTGACATTATGCAGAGCCTTCAAATTTTCAAACGAATTCAAAGCCTTCACGACGAAATGACTGTCGTATTTTTCAAAATTATGCATAACAACCGCTATGTTTTTGTTCAACGTGTAAGAAAAGTTACACTTGCTGTGCGCGGCTCCTCTAAATTTATCGGTAATGTGATCGTGGGTCGTACTTTCGTAAGTCCGTTAAACTTTTCTTGGGGTGGAGTAAATGCTCCTTGTTTGCAGATATGGCACACCGCAGCATTTTTATACAGCAACCCCTGTTCCTTGGTTAAATGTTTCATTCGTTTCTTGTTGGAATCCAGGTAAGCCACGATATTTTTCTGCTCCTCTAATATAGATTCGAAGAAAACTTGCACGCAGTTTACTCCTCTGTACAACTTTTTAAGAAATACGCCGCGTAAGTGGTCAACAATCACGTAGGCAAAACTGCAAGCTTGGTGAATGTGGTTAGCTCTGGTATATGTATCGTTTCCATCGCAACTGGAGACTGCATGCAGCGCCGCTTCAAACTCCACGTAAGCTGTGTATAACCTTTTGAGTTCGTTCTTGAAATTCTTAAACCGGATAACGTCATTGTCGGGTAATGTGGTCTTTTGATACGGAACTCCCGTGCAAGAAGGAAGGTGGTCGTTTTCATACCTGAAACGATTTCGAAAACCGTGTAATAATGCCTGCAAAAATACTTTAAGTGATTGGTGGAGTTGAAACTCGCGATGAATTTGTTGAAGTCTTTTATCGTCACGTAGTGTCCGTTGAGAAGAAGCAAGTCGACGTGATACTTACTTTCAACTAAGGAACTCACCCGATAAACGCAAGGCTCATCATCCTCGAAACCAAAAACAGATACCGAAATGTTGTTGGTTTTTTTGGAATGCCGCGATTTTGGATAAAGGAACGGGGTCCAACACACCTACAACTAACTCGTGCGCATGAGACACATAATGTTTTGTATCCCAATCGTGTTGCGAAGATGGAACGGGGTGTATACTAGCCAACACGGACCACAGAAAACATCTATCATCTACACTACGCACATTAACCAGTATATCGGGATCTAGTTTGAGGTTGTTGGGAAGTGCTACGTAACCTTTCCCGGTAAGAGGTCTGTAAATTCCAACACATAGTTCGGTGCACACACATTGCTTGTCAACCCATCCCCTTCCTTCTACGGCAAACTGACCAATACTATGCAGAATCTTGTTCGACATTTCAGAAAGAACCTCCTTGCTCCCCACTCTGGTCAGGTTGGAGTTAAAATAAGCCTTAATAGTTTCCGAATTATCCATCGCGTTTTCGAAGAGAATGCATAATCCAATTTGAGCTTTTATGTTTACCATAAGATGTCTACATTGTTCTAAAAGATTCTAATATTTGTCTTCGTATTGTTTCAACAAAACCAAGGGCTCGTAGTGCATTTCATCTTGAGTAAAATCCTGCTTGAAAGTTAAGAAGCATCTGTTGAAAGCATCGCGCACTAAATCAAATCCTTCTAATTCCAAACTGAAAGGCCTCATTTCGAGTTTGGTATTGTCTGTCACCTCCGTCTTGTCTTTCAAATCGTTAATCATGTAGGACAAGGCCCAGTCGATTCTGGTATCCTCTATTATAGGCACGACTAGAGATCTGACATTGTTGACAACGAGGTTGAAATTTGCGGGTATTTGAGAAATTATTTCTTTCTTCAACACAGGTTTGAGTTTGGGAAAAGATAATTTACGTCTCTTTTTTGAAGACTCTCCAATTTCCATCGCACATTGTTTTACAGCCCCACCACACTTGTGCCGTTTATACGCGAGCTGATTAGAGTAAGTCACACCACACGATTTGCAGCTTACGTTACATTTTCCTTCGTGATGCCTTTCGTGTCTCCGTTTATACTTATTGTTCCTGAACGTCTTTTCGCAGTATCGACACAAGAAAATCTCATTGTCAGACATCTCTCGTTTTTTTTTCTTCATCAATCATCTTTGGTCCTTTTTTTTAATCTACCGAACCCATCTCTTCGTTCGTCGAAAGAGATGAATGTGAAATCCTGTTACGAACCGTAGCTTTTGCTAAATCGGGAAAATACTTCCGACAAGCTTCACAGGATTATGCACACTCAAACTTGATTATCTCAAGCGCAGTTATTTTTCCATCGCATCGCTCGTTGTGGGCCTAAACTTCATCGTAGGAAGAAACGAGTCCTCCGCAATCGAGACAAGTAAAGTTTAAAACGCAAGGCTTCTTTAAATAACTTTCCACCTCTTCTCGCGATAAAAATTCAACCTTGCATTTTTCGCACTGGAACCGCGAGACCACCTTGCACTTGGCAGCCATGGTTGATATGAAGATCGACGGAATTATCCGCGCCTTTTATACCCACCGCTCATATCAAATGGTCCACGCGCTAGAAAGATACACCCCTCACCCGTAAAAAAAAAATATGCGTAACTTGTAAAAAATGCTCAGCAACACTTGAAAAAAAAACCGCAGAAATATTCAAATAGCACCCAGCAAGAAAATTTTACATGCCGGACACTTCCTAAATACATAATATTAGGAGAGGGCCTGCAAAGGGGACCGGGGGGATGCTCAAAAGGGCCTGCTTTCCGCCAAATCCCTTGCTACTGTTGTTGTTGTTCTTGTTGTTTTGCCCTCACCTGGAGATCAAACCACTGAACCGATTTTCAATTTCTATAGCTTAGAACGTAGATATAGACAAGGCCTAGGGCCTTCCGTATGCTATTTTAATGTAACTACAATATTCTTGTGATGGAAAGCCAAATGGGCTAGAAACTTTACTCCCACCTAGAGATCAAACCAATGAACCGATTTTCAATTTCTATAGCTTAAAATGTAGGTATCGACCAGGGCCTTTTGAACGCGATTTTCACGTGACTGCAGTATTTTCGTCGGCAAAGCATTTATTACAGAAGAGCACTGGGCAGAAATCATTAAGTGGAGTACACAAATTCTTGCAAATCCTGCTAAACATGAAATTTGGTATGCAAGTCTTTCTTAGCAGTACAAATTGAACCAGCCATCGACCCCCCATGAAATATCCCCAAGGGCTCCAGCATCCCCCCTCAAGCGCCCCCTGTGCCCCCTCTTTGAGGCTTGGGTAACAAATTCTTGCAGATCGAAGTCGAAATTTGAAATTTCATGAAATTTGGCACACACGCCATTCTTAGCATTACAAATCAAACCAACCATGGAACCTCCATGAAATACCCCCCTGTGTCCCCCTCACTGAGGTTTGACGAACAAATTTTTGAACATCGAGGTAAAAGCTTGAAATTTGGTACACAAGTCATTATTAGCAGTAGAAATCAAACCAGCTATGGAACCCCTCCCCGTGAAATACCCCCAAAAGGCCCCCAGCTTCAACCGTCTCCCCCTCATTGAAGTTTAACCAACAAATTCTTGCAGATCGAGCTAAAAGCATCAAATTTGGCACACAAGGAGTTCTTAGCATTACAAATTAAACCAAGCTTGCATGGAACCTCCCACGAACCTCTCGCTAAAGCCCCCCCCCCCCCCCCCCCGGAACTTCCCGGTGCCCCCACTCGGATGTTTGACTAACAAATTATTGCTGACAGAGCGAAACACTTGATGAATTGTGGCACACAAGTCATTCTTAGCATTACACAACGAAACAACCATAGAACCCAATATTCCAGAGGCCCCCCCCCCCAGTCTACCCTCCCCCACCCCTGCGGCTTGACAACAAATTATTGCAGATCGAGGTAAAACATGAAATTGGGTACACAAGTTGTTCACAGTAGTACAAAATGAACTAGCTATTTGTTGATCAATAACCTCGGTGAGTGTGGTAGGGGACAGTAAGGGGCCTTAGTGGGGTATTGAGGGATTCCATTGCTAGCTCAATTTATAAGCTAAGAATTTACTTGTGTACCAAATTTCATGGCTTTTAGCTCTATGTCCATGACTTGTGTACCAAATTCTGGCCCGTAACTACACCTGGAGATCGCACGAATGAACCGACGCTCAAATTTTAAAGTTTAAAACATAGGTATGAAGAAGAAGGCCTATGGCCTTTTGAACGCTATTTGAATTTGACTACAATTATTGTTGTTCTTCCTATTCGGAAATTTGCTCTCACCTAGAGATCGAACCAAAGAACCGAATTTCAATTTTTGTAGCTTAAAATTGAGTACTACAAAGACTCTCTTATACCAGTTATTTTAAGGTGACTACAGTATTTTTCTGTGTTATTCTTGTTGAAACAAGAAAAAAAATAATGGAGCTTAGTATTAAAAAACGCTTAAGCATATAAAATAAGGATGTATAGCTTTAAAACTTAAAGCCCTAAAGGAACAGATGTTTAAAAAAAAGACATCTAATGCCGACCACGCACTGAGCGACTTGGCCGCGCGGCCAAGTTGCTGCAGCCAATGAAAATGATTAGTTCGCGGTTTTACAGAAACGGTAAGCATTCTCATTGGCTGAAGCGACCTGGCCACGCGGCCAAGTCGCTCAGTGCGTGGGCGGCCTAAGCCATCAGCGTCGCACAAATACAAGTAAAAGAATCTCCAGCTTGTTTTTTGGGTTGCTGGAGATTCTTTTACACGTATTAGTGCGATGCTGATGGCTTACATGTCTTTTTTTTTAATATCTGTTCCTTCAGGGCTTTAAGTTTTTAAGGTTTACATCCGTATTTTACACGCTTAAGCGTTTTTTAATACTAATCAGGTTTGTAGTTAAGGAAGTTACAGACGAACACTTAAAGAACGCAATAGGATTTGAGTATCTTCCATTCAACTTCTTGCGTACTACATCTAGTTGTTATCAAACTTCGAACGAACTAGTTTTTCTTTATTGATACAAACAGGAATATACCTGTGTTGTAAAAATTATAATTTAACAGCTTTTAGCATAACCAAACTAGTTACCATAGGTACGAAGGACAAGGCAGGATTAAACCTTGCAGAGGCCTGGTGCTTAAGATTTATTGTGGCCCTATCCCCCCCCCCCCCAAGTCCCGCCTAAAAAAGAAGTTTTCTTTTTTTGAACAATTTTTTCTTGTAAAAACAAAAAAAGTATTTAAAAACTATTTAAAATAGTACCTCATTTTATTTTTCTCGTGACTCTGAGGCTCCCTTGAGGCCCTTTTCCACCTGTGGCCCGGTGCTTCAGCACCCAAAGCACCCCCTTAATCCGGCCCTGACGACGGATGAAGTAAGTTTTTAGGGCTGTGACCCACTGAACAGAAACTATCTGGGGAGTTTCCGAGTTAACTTACATGTTAAATGTAATCCAAGGTTTACATGTAATCCAAGGTTTACAAAAAGTTCACCAACCTTGGTTTACGTGTTAAATTAGCTAAGTCGGCAAATGGGTTGGTCTATAGATCTTAGGACACTGATGCTTGTTTAGGTCACGGCATTGATCGAATTTTATTTTCAATAAACCGGCTACAATAGAAGTAATCACGTGACCCATGAAACACTGCAATAAGACTTACTCCTCATTCCTTCGGAACTTTATATACTCCTGATTAGGGGTCGGATGAATATTCGAATATGACATAATTCATTCGAATATTCGCAAAATAAAAATTTTGTGTAATTTTACGTTTTTTTTTTTTAATTTGGTTTTTAACTTTTCCTGTGGGCTTTTCGTATCATAGCCATTCCGCACAACGCTTCCTTCTCTTTCTACTTCCCTCTCAACCAATCGAAGTAACAAGCCATTGTCACTTGCAAGTGGAGGGAGGGGAGGGGGTCGGGGTTGAGATTACGGACGCGCACAGCAGTTCTTCCTAACTACATCCGGTAATGTATCGAGGAAATTTGATAAAAATGGCCAACGAAGTACCGTCCCTTTAAGAACTAAAGAATGGGGAAGTCACCCAGGGCCATGGTAGCCAGTTGATAGATGATGGCAACTTCAATATCATACGTGAAAGGCCAAGACACCTTGGTGAATTACGTTCATTCCGTACAGTAGGTTGGCAATTCTTCATTTTTTTGGGGGGGGGGGGGGGGGTTATGTATGCCTTCCAAGTAGTTGCCGTGCCTAGTAGATTTAATTAAACTTGTGGTTGTATTATGTATGTGCTTCATATAATGTATGCCTCGCATTGTCAATGGACTAAATAAAAAAATAAAACTTAGATATTTAATGAAAAACTATTTTTTTTGGGAGGGGGAGGGGGTGGGGGCATCAGGCCGAAACATGGAAAAATTGTGAACGAATATTCGAATATGTTTTTCCCCTATTCGTCCGACCTCTATTCTTGATTCCAGTGATTCATGTCGCATTTTCAGCGTTCTTTTCTTAACAACATCGTGAACAATTTAACGGCTTCTAATTAATTACACGTAATATATGTGACTTTTGCAGTCAGTTTTTCCTCAAATATGGTGAATGGTTCCTATCTAGACACACGCTAGTGTGTCGCCGCCAAGTAATAGTAGATCGTCCGATTGTAGACATCCGATTGTTAAAAACTGATTGTTGATGAAAAAAGGCGGCTGCACTAGCAGACTGTGCCTTTTAACTGAAACCAACTTATATCTGATTTTAGCATATTGGTGTAAATTCCCCATGCGGTAGAAAACGTTGCAAATCGTTTGAATCAGGTGTCTTGAGTCCAGTAACGAAGAAAACGTCAACACGAAAAAGTGGGAACGTGTCCTTCATGGAGAGCAAGTGTCCTCAATAACGTCGACTTGTGTTACTGGTAACTAGTAACTAGTAACTAGTCCGCAGGCTCCCATGTTAATTCTCATAGGGTATAACGACACGTCTACAGCTAAATCTAAATTTCGGCAGACAGGTATAACGTCATATGGGGAAATGCCTTTTTCTAAATTGGGAGTTGCAGAGAAGCACGTGGCCCTGAAGTGGCTCGTAGTGCAAAATTATTGTTGTAACCATTGTTTGTATTGTCATCCAACAGTAGATTATAACATGCTTAAGTGTAACACGCTTATCGTTTCAGTATCTAATTGTCAGAATTCATTGTTGTTGCAAGTAGGTGGCCGGGGCCTCAATAAAATAGGAGAAAATTAAAGAATGGTTCACTAAGAGACGGAGTATGTTTTATTGCAAAGGTTTGGTCGGTTTTTTGTTACGGTACACGAATCCAAACTAAATTATCTGCCCCACGACGATAAAAGGGACAATTATGTGTTCGTGAACACCATGGTAACTAAGTGATTGAATGATTAACGTTAACCGAGGTGGGGCCAAGTGAGAAGGGATGCGCTGATTGAGTAAACGAAGCGAACGAAAATCAGCGTCAAACCGTGTCAATTTCCTGATTATTTTGTTGTCGCAGTTCCGCTTTTAGTTCGATAATACTTTTGCAATAAATCAAAGGCCCATGGTTGATTGCCTAAGCCATCGTTGCTTGAATCTTTGGGTATTACATGGAAAAGAAACGAAATTTAAATTCTTTGGTTACGAATTTCAAAACCCTCCCACGCATTTTTACCGACCCCTACAAGCCCCAAACCAACAAAAGTACAATGTTCACATCACCCCGCATTCTTCTGTAAACTTTCAGCTGTAGGTCTTCCCAATTTTTTGATGGCCATGAGCAATAGTAATATTTTCTAGATGCTTTTACCCAAAGGGGAAAAAAATGTATGGTTTCTCTGGCATCTAACAACGTAAAATATTAACAACCTCGAAACCCGGATTTTGGCTAAAGTTCTAATAACCTTAAAAATTTCGATTCCCAGGTATCATTTCGATACCATGACGAACACTAGCTAAAGTGGGAGAGCAAAATTCCTGCCCAAACCTGGGTCACCCCTACCGAAAGGTTTGACTAAAGAGGAGGAACCGACTTATGCTACGAATTTGCTTAAATACCAGCGTGCGTTAGTCCCTGACGGATACTCTCTAATACTCTGCAAAGTTGCCATTCTCCAACCTGTTTTTCCTCGATGATACCACTGGCTGTGGCACCTAATGAGTAGGAGACTTTGCTGGAGGTGTTTAATAAATTACCTAACGTTGGTTAGTTTTTGTTCAAGCTAAATACTTACCACTGAACATGGTCAAATACCAGAGATTACTGAAAAGCATAAAAAAACCAACACGAAATATTGGCGGCCTACATAAAAATATCCAGGCTGAGGTCAAGTTCCAAAAGGCTGGAAAATACGCCTAAAGTCGACCTTAGGGGTTGGTAGAAAAAGACCTCAAGGACAAGGGAAGTGTTTAGCTCGAATGCTGAAGTGAAGTCGAAGTGATTTATTTTAAGGGGTATTTTAACATGAAAGTAGTGGTCATGCTCACAAGAACAAGGCACGATACTCAAAATAAGAAAGATTATTGGTTGAATTAACAGGAAATGCCATCTCCTTAAGGATGTATACACTAAGAGCTGTTCACACACATACATATACAGAAAAATGACAAAGATGAATACCAGGAAAGGTCCAAAGAAAACACAGCAATGCTTACAAACTAAAGTGGAATGAGCTCGCCTGTCCACCTTCTTAAAATCCCTTTTATATTCTGCCAGCGGAAGATTATCGTCCTGCCAATCACCTCTCTTCCCTGTACTAATTGCTCACTGCACACTGTACAGTACGTAATTCTGCTCTATTCCACATAAAATAAATAAATAAAGCATAAGTGATGGTGTTGGCTAGCAGTTGGCTGGCTGGAGGGGGTTCTAACTACTATACAAAACCTGTGCCAAATGAGTGCTAACTAGCAACACCTCTTCCTCACGCAAAGGGAGGAGACTATGGTCATCGGCCTTGTTCGTTTACTGGTTGGTCAATATTTCATTTGGTTATTAGATGTATGTTTCGTTGGTATTCGTATATGCAGCGAATCAGGTCACACAACGTTTCCTTATGAATAAGAATCGATAACTTTCAATTTCCAGTGAATAACGTTCTCTGATATGAAAATGAAAGTCTGGTTGGTCATTAACATATACATATTTTATTTTGATTAAATTTTAGACGTTGAAAGGACGGCAGCCACAAAATTCAGCACGGTTCAGATAGCCGATTTTGTACCAGTCACGCAACAAGCCTGGATGAAATTAAATAACGAGGGACCATTAATCTTAAAAAGCATTAAAACTTATTAACTTTTCGATCAAATGGAATTTAAACTAACTTTAAGCTTACCATATCCGAAGCAGATAAAAATATAAAATTCAGCAACCTATTACTGATCAAATTGACATTTCCTTTCAAATTACCAATGTAAGATTTCAGGCTGCAAAAGAAGTTGTTGGTGATTTCATTTTCCATTAGCAAGTTGTTCAGTGAAGCTTCATTACAGCTGAAAACTGATCAAGTTGAGTGCAATCTAACATAAATGTTTGCAGCCAAGTTATGATAATTGGGTCTTCCCATGACGTCAATAAACTATTTTCGGGTGCGCAACCAAGAAACAGAAAACACCCAACGCACTCTACGAACTAACAACGTCAAGAAGGACAGCCAAGTCGGTGAGAGTGGTTGGTAACCAGCTAGGCCTGCAACGGATAGAATACCACATCCATGCAAGGTAAATACGTGACTTAAAAATGATTTTAAAGGTCGTCTGATGATGAAGAAGAGAACAGTATTTGGCAAATTTAGGTCACAGAAGTTTATTCCACCTGAGATAAAGTTGCAAATAAGTTTGGCACTCAGCTCTTTCATAGCAGAAATCTATGGTACACAAATGGCCAGTAACACGCTTTCAATGTTATTTCAATTAAAGGGCAATTATGTCCATTTTGACATGCATGTTTGACTTTTGGATCACTTACACAATAACTAAACACAAGAATTGCGGTAAGAATACGTTACGTACATCCGATATAACAATTTAATTACTGCATCACTAAACATGACACGGAGGTCGCCATTGTTTTGCTGGAACGCGCAGAAATTAATGCCGACAGACGGATCTCTTCGATTTCGACTCGCAGCCGATTGAGATATCTGTATTGACTGTGGGGAGCTCAAGCATCTGACGGCCTTAGCTGGCCACTACACTGCCGGCCAGCTAAGGCCGTCAGACACTTGAGCTCCTGACAGTCAATACAGCTATCTCAATCGGCTGCGAGTCGAAATCGAAAAGTGACATCTTTCAGCATTAATTTCTGAGCGTTCCAGCAAAACAATGGCGATCTCCGTGTCGTGTTTTGGTGATGCAGTAATTAAATTGTTATATCGGACGTAAGTAACGTATTCTTACCGCAATTCTTGCGTAAGTGATCCAAAAGTCAAACATGCATGTCAAAAAGGATGAAATTGCCCTTTAATTAAATATGTATTTTTAGCATGTTCGTTTAAATAGTCTACTTTGATTTTATTAACTGATTTAACTTACCTAGCAGTAGTCGACATTAATATCAACTGTAGCATCAGCGTGCCCATTCAAACAACAATGCATTAGACACAACAGCGGATATCATTATCTTACCAGATGAGAGAGAGGCTAGCGAATTGAGCGCCAAATATCAACTGGGCTTCTGTAAATGATAGCAGCTTTTGTCGTAACAAGTTGTTGTGATGCACTTCGGCCACAACTACCCGCTTTGCCATTACTGTATTAAAAAAATTATCTCTTCTACGGCTTCCCACCTTGACCGTAATTATTCGTATAGATAATTCACTTAAATATACAGTGATATTAAATATCACTGTAATGAACAAATTTCATTACAAGTAAAGTTATAAGAAGGCCAACTTCGTTCTCAAGTGGTTCTCAAAAATCTCAATGCTGAACTCTTCTTTCCTTTTTAAAACTTTCTTTCAACCTGTTCTATAGTATTGCTCATATGTCGCGATGCCTTGTTACGAGTCTGTTTTCTCCCGTATCGAGTCTTTGCCTTTAACTAAACTATTGACTATTTTGACAGCCTTTCTCAGCTGAATCTCCCAGCAAATGTAACTAGAGAGAATCCTGAATAGCTCAATGTCAGAACTACGGATCTTTTCTGCTTTACCTCCACCAGCACCAGAGTTGTGATTTCAGGCTCCATAAGTAATAGCTATTAGTAGTAATAGCTCCGCCCTCGACCTATTTGCATACTCGAGCCGGCCAATAATCGCACCCATTGGTTAAAAATCGATAACCTCTCGATTTTAACCAATACATTATTTATATCACGGTTGGGACGTCAAGGGGGGGGGGGGATTGAGGCTTAATGGCGCGTCGACAACTTGGTCATTAGCGCCAACCTCAGTCACAGTGCAGTGGTCCGGGTTGCCACTGCACCACACATTACAGAGGTCTTATCCAAACCCCTAATCTAAATCTTGCTAATTCAAGCTAATTCTTATTTAATTAAAACGTTTTGTGTTTGGGAAAATTGCTTCAAGAAATACGGTAATATCTTATGTCAAAATGAATGAAGGTCGTTCCATTTTAGTTTGTGGAGGGGAGGTGGGTGTTAGACGGACGATTCCTTTGGCAGGTAGGCAGACTGTAGGCTACGCTCAAGTTTATGGAAGGAGAGGGGTGGGTGGGAGTTAGACGACGCGTTGTTTCGCAAGGTTTGACTAGTAAGCTAGCTCGCTCGCACTGTTCGGAGAGAATAAACTTCGATATGTGAGGAAGCAGGGATAGAAGGACATTTTGCCGACATTCTGGCAAGGTAACTAATTCTTTTTGTGCGTTTGTAGTTTGACAACTGTTTCAAATAACCGGTAATAGCCTAATAGGTGTATCGGCAGGAATGAAGGTCATTCCATTTTAGGTTGTGGAGGGGGGGGGGGGGGAGAGAGAAGAGTTAGACGGAGGGAATAAACTTGGAATGGGCCAGCCAGACATGTGAGCGTTAGCAGGTAAAGGATTTCATTTGGGATATCCCGGCAAGTTAAGTAATTCCTTTTGTACGTTTTCATTGCGTTACGGTTTTTGACTCTGTATAATTTTGGTTGTGGTGTGTGCGTTTCCGTCGCGTGATCCGGAAGTGTCAAAACTGTGGGTTATCGGCAAAAGTGTGGGGTAACTTGATAACCCACACTTTTTGCGATGACGCACAATTCCGCTCACGGTTAACGGGATTTAACCTACGGAAATTTAGCATGGCGTTGAGTTAGCGTGACGTCGCAGCTGTGGTATACGGTCATTTCAAATTCAGTATCGGATATCACTATTTCTCAGAAAGAGTTGTTGCTTTATGGACTCTTCATTCCGCCATTCACAGTCTTAATTCCTTCAGAACATGTTTGGATCAGTTTTCGTAATGTGCTATTTTTTTGGGGGGGGGGGGGGGCGGAAAGGGGGCGCCATTGTTTTAGTTATATGTAATAGGCTCAATATTAATACTTTAGATGCCGACACAAGGACATGTTCAGTGGCATGAAGGAATTTCATTTTCGACCCCTTATAGGTTTGGAATCCGTCGTTTCACTCCTGCAATACGATTTTAGCTGAATTCTTGATTTATACAGTTAGACGGATAAGACACTAATACACCCATTGATGCCAAATTACGATGAGCTAAGAATGACAGGTGAGCAACAGTATTGAAGAAAAATCTTCTTGCGTCGCCACGAGTCGTGGAAATCAAACCGTGTCTTTTGATTCGGACTCGATTGTACCAGACCACCAAGCCATCTCGATACTATCGAGGTTACTGCTAGATTACCACTGGATTACCACATGAATTAACGTCATTATAAAACATCAGGGAATACTTAAACTACAGACTTCCAACCCTGAAAAAACATACAACTAGGCTGCAAAAAAGAAAATTAAACGAAATTACCACGTTGGTTTTTCGAAAACACTGTTCACATGTAGTCCTTTGCTGTCTGCAATGGCTCCATCGTTTTTCTTCGCCTATTACTGATATTCGTTTAAAAAAAAAAAACCGTTAAAGCGTTTAAAATACGGATGTAACCAAAATTGATTTCAAGGAACAGATATAAGAAAAATTCACGTAAGCCATGAGCGTCGCACTAATATCTGTAAAAGAATCTCCAGCATCCTAAAAAATAAGCTGTTACTTCATTCACACATCTTAGTGTGACACTAATGGTTTCCTTAAGAACATCAAGTTGTTTTAAGGTTCACAAAGCTGTAACTTCTGTTGCACGTATTAGTGCGAAACTCATGGCTTACATGTCTTTTTCTTGTGTATGTTCCTTTAGAACATTATTTCTGTAAGGCTTATGTTTATACTAATATCTGTTATTTTTGTCTTGGAGATATTTAAGGTAAATTGAATAACCAGAATTTTGTTATATGATAATCGCTATTTGTGATAAGTGATAAGAGGGCTTTTTGAGATATATCAGTCACAATAACAAAAAGCATTTAAAATGCCCTAGGCGTTGTTCATACCTACATTTTAACCTATACAATTTGAAAATCTGTTCATTGACTCGATCTCTACGTAAGAACAAAATTTTCCCAACAGGAAGAAGAAGAAGAACAAGAATATTTCAGTCACGTTAAACGAGCGTTCAAAAAACCTTAGGCCTTCTTCATATGTACGTTTTAAACTATTAAAGTTTAAGATCGGTTCATTGGTTCAATCTCTAGATGAGAGAAAAATTTGTCAACAAGAAAAACAACAACAAAAATATATATCAGTCAGAATAACAATAGCTTTCAAAAGGTTGATAACTACATTTTAAGCTATAAAGCTGAAAACCGGTTCATTTCTTCGTTTTCTAGGTGTCAGCAAAATTTTCTCAATATGAAGAAGAACAACAACAAGAATAATGTAGTCATATTAACAAACTTCAAAAAGCCATGGTCCTTGTTAATACCTATATTGCAAGTCATAAAAATGGAAAATCGGTTCATCAATTCGATTTCTCGGAGCGAGCATAATTTCCAACAAAGACGAGGAAAAACAACAAGATTATTTTAGTCATATTAAAATAATGTGCAAAAGGCTTTAGGCCTTGTTCATACCTACGTTTTAAGCTATAACACTTGAAAATCGGTTTACTGGATCCATCTCGAGGTGATGGCAAAGAGTCACAACAACAACAAGAAATGGCCATGCTGCGGAGATCAAACTGTTCGATTGTTGTCATTAAAATGTCTAATGGAGTGAAATAGTGATGACACGACCTCAGATACCGAAATTCATGACACGACCTCAAATACCGAAATTCGTTGGTCTGTGTCAATTCTGTGGGAACTATACGAGTTCGAGTTTGACATTTAACATGGAAGTTCGTGCTGAGGATCATTTAAGGCCCAATTCGCATTCGTGTTCCTTGTTTTACATCTAGGGCATATGACTGGCAACTCCCACTCTCCATCACTAAGTGCCAAACCATGCACTTAGGAAGAACCATCACTGATGTTTCTTACGGCTTAAACAACCAGCCTCTTCCGGTTATAACTGAGGTTAGGGACCTCGGAGTGTGGTTCAGCAACGATTTAAATTTTAGTCTGCACTGCCGTTTAGCAGTAGTGAACCGATGCTTTTCTTGCAGTAACCGGGAAGTCAAGGTGTGGGCCTACAAGGTTTTTGTCAGACCAATCTTGGAATATGCCAGCCAAGTTTGGTCGCTTGCTTTGTTGGACGACATTGAGCGGGTTGAAGCAGTTCAACGGAAATTTACAAAATCGCTGCCTGGAATGCGTAATCTTACTTTCACTGATAGGACTCAGCACCTAAAACTCGAATCACTTGAATTGCGGCGACTTAAGTCAGATCTAATTTTGGCATTTAAAGTTTTGCATGGATTAGTTCGAGCTAATTTGCCATTCTTCGACCCGAATGTGGAGGGACGAACTAGAGGTCACTCTTTCAAATTGAAAATTCCCAAATTCCGTTTGGAGTGTGGACGACACTTCTTTTCGGTGCGAGTTATTGGGGCTTGGAATTCGCTCCCAGAAGCAACTCTTACCTCGACGAGTATGACTGCCTTTCGATGACATTTGAATCAACTTAATTTAACTATACATTTTTACGACGTTTTTAACACTCTGCTAATTTCTCACAACATTCCCCTGTGGTCTCGCAACCAGCCACATAATATTTTTAGTTTTAGTCGGGTTGGCAGTTAGTGATCACACCAATCCTTCCCTTCTCGTTGCTCCTGCAACAAAATGTTTTATTATATTATTATTATCTATTTTCATTTCTTTAACAAAGTTATACAGATTCTGAGTAGATTAAACTGTTGAGGATACGCACGTTTTAGGATAGCTATTGACTGACGTTTTTTGACGCATCAGTTTTATCGGAATGATGGATTTTTCAACCACTCAGAAATTCATATTATGCTCTTTTCAACCATTTAGTAAAATTCGCCTGTTTACCGTATGCGTCTTAGAATTGTTATTCTTATTTATTAGTTTATTTATATGAAATATATAAAATTCATAACGGATGGATCCCTTTCAACCTGCACATGCAAGATGATAATCAATATTTTGTGGGCGAACCTTTTCACCATTTTTGAATTAATTTGCTGTGCGTGACATCATCTCCATGTTTGAACAGCATATCTTGGCAGGCATTGCTATTCATAATTAGTCCCGAGAATTTCTAATCAAACATTGGATTGATCATTTGCAAGCTGCGTTCTGGTCTATTTTCCATCCAGGTCATGCTACATTGGTTCATTTTAGTTCGTAGTTGCAGACAGGTTAGAAGAAGCCGGATCGTTCCCTATCTGAATATTTAACGTAAGTTCCCTACTTTTGCCGTTTTCTTTGTTTAAAAGTGATACCATCCCACATCGTATCACTTTTAAACAATGGTTTTGTTGATAAGTTGATTCCGATTTCGTATTCTATTTTGGCATAAGAAGCCCGAAGTTGCTTCTGTATGACGTTTAAACAATGGTTCGGGTGATAAGTAGTAGTAGTTATAACCATACTTTTGCAACAATGGGTCACGATAAGTGATTAATTGCACAGTTTTTACGTCCAAGGAGGCAGAGTATCGTCCGAGGCCGAAAGCCGACGATGTGTTGCTTCCGAGGACGTAAAAACTATAGACTAAATCACTTATCGCGACCCCTTGTTGCAATAGTATGGCTATAATTGTTTTATTACCATACCACGTCAGTTTTTTTTATGGAGTAAATGAACGATTCCAACGTAGTACATTTTATAGGCGGATTTAATCATTTTAATGCAGTCTTAGTCAACAATGGATCAGTGCTTTGTTTGGTATTGTTGCATATTGGTTTGCTCCCTCGTCCTTGATGCTGCAACAATGCCACCATAGCCATTTTCTCTTTCGTTATTGTTTGCACATCTAAAGTCGAACAGTAAGAAACGGTTCCCTAATTGTTGTAGTTGTTGGATTGTCTGTTCTCTTGTAGAGCCATGTGTGGCTTATTTAATAGCCGTTTTCTTTAAAAACTTTTTTTTTTACTTGAGCCAGTATATTACGTTGAGCAAGAAAAACAGTCTCACAATGATAAGAAATATAGTGGACATGCGATTTATAGTAAGGGCCATAAAAGGGAACGTAAAATTCCCCCGATTCTCCCCCTCCCGCCCCCCTAGAAAAATATTTGTTTATTTATTTATGTCAATGAAAACGTATCGAGTTTTAACTTTTGTAATTTGCACGTTCGTTTATGAACAAACACCCTTCATAGCATCCGGATGGTAGAAGACCAGTGAAGACCATTTAGACGTAAAACTTTCCCTGGGTGCTACGACGGGTGTTCGTTTATATTTTTTTTTTCAATGCAGTTTCATTTTAAAATTAGTTTGCGCATGAGAATTTCAGAAAATTGGACAGACGGCTGCGGCGGGGGCCCAGAATGCAATGCTGCAGCATGTAACAATGGTCAACAATATAGGCAAGGTGCACAAGATGGGATTGTAGCTCACTCGAACAAGATGCAACGATGCTCGGGCACAGGGAAAGTAACATTGTCGTGGTAGCTTCGGGCTGCGGCTCAGTTAAATATATTCAATCGTTGTCGAGAACCAAAATGAAAAGGTCTTGGCTTTCGCTTTAATCTTTCAGTTTTAAACTGCATGGTGCAAAGACTGTAGGCCTCAAAATTGGACGGCTGACATGACTGAATGATTTATTTACTTCTTCGATGCAGGCTTCCGGAAGCTAGTTGAATTGTTTCCGCGATTGTTTGCCATAATACTGCATCTACTTGGATCAATGCAGAATCAGATACCCATCAGCTGACCCATGCTAACACTGTAGACATACGCTAGTGTGTTGCCATCATAAAACAAACGTGGGGTTAAGCTTGGGCAGTACCTAAACAGAAATACGCATTTCTAATGTTTCGTTTTTTCGCAAACAAAATTGGGTGTACAGTGGACATACCAACACATGACAGACCAGACCGTAGCAATTACAATAAAATGAAAGCGAAAAAAGGCAACAAATTAACTGAACAAAAAACGGCTTCGCCGTTTAGAAAAAAAAGCATTAGAGCTCGTGTACCCATACTCACAGCTGTGAAGGTACACGTATAAAAACGGATTAGAGTTCACTCGAACGCAACGAACTATAATTTGAACTCAGTTCCAGGGAACAAGAATTGTGATATGCTAGTCTCCATACACACGTATTCATGTACATCAAACAAATAAAACGGTTGGATACTTCACACAAATAAAATATGCACACAAAATACAACATACACACTGACATGAAACACAACGAAAATCTAAAACACGTACAAACAGACGTCACACATAACCAATGAATAAAATCATTCCTTGTTCCCTGGAATTGGAGTTCAAATTATAGTTCGTTGCGATCGAGAGAACTCTAATCCGTTTTTATTCGTGTACATTCACAGCTGTGAGTATGGGGATAAGAGCTCTAATGCTTTTTTTCTAAACAGCGAAGCCGTTTTTTGTTCAGTTAATTTGTTAAATTGTTGTAAC